>JAXIVJ010002815.1:50000-102910 GCA_036785665.1 Chirona hameri | reverse complement strand
TGCGTTCCTTCGTGTCCTGTCATGTGACGCTCCCTCTGCCACTCTGCGTTCCTTCGTGTCCTGTCATGTGACGCTCCCTCTGCCACTCTGCGTTCCTTCGTGTCCTGTGCATGTGACGCTCCCTCTGCCACTCTGCGTTCCTTCGTGTCCTGTCATGTGACGCTCCCTCTGCACTCTGCGTTCCTTCGTGTCCTGTCATGTGACGCTCCCTCTGTCCACCTGCGTTCCTTCGTGTCCTGTCATGTGACGCTCCCCTCTGTCCACTCTGCGTCCCTTCGTGTCCTGTCATGTGACGCTCCCTCTGCGTTCCTTCGTGTCCTGTTCATGTGACGCTCCCTCTGCCACTCTGCGTTCCTTCGTGTCCTGTCATGTGACGCTCCCTCTGCGTTCCTTCGTGTCCTGTCATGTGGACGCTCCCTCTGCCACTCTGCGTTCCTTCGTGTCCTGTCATGTGACGCTCCCTCTGTCACTGCGTTCCTTCGTGTCCTGTCATGTGACGCTCCCTATGTCACTCTGCGTTCCTTCGTGTCCTGTCATGTGACGCTCCCCTCTGCGTTCCTTCGTGTCCTGTTATGTGACGCTCCCCTCTGCGTTCCTTCGTGTCCTGTCATGTGACGCTCCCTCTGCGTTCCTTCGTGTCCTGTTATGTGACGCTCCCTCTGCCACTCTGCGTTCCTTCGTGTCCTGTCATGTGACGCTCCCTCTGCGTTCCTTCGTGTCCTGTTATGTGACGCTCCCTCCTGCGTTCCTTCGTGTCCTGTCATGTGACGCTCCCTCTGCCACTCTGCGTTCCTTCGTGTCCTGTCATGTGACGCTCCCTCTGCGTTCCTTCGTGTCCTGTCATGTGAGACGCTCCCTCTGCCACTCTGCGTTCCTTCGTGTCCTGTCATGTGACGCTCCCTCTGCCACTCTGCGTTCCTTCGTGTCCTGTCATGTGACGCTCCTCTGCGTTCCTTCGTGTCCTGTTATGTGACGCTCCCTCTGCGTTCCTTCGTGTCCTGTTATGTGACGCTCCCTCTGCGTTCCTTCGTGTCCCTGTCATGTGACGCTCCTCTGCCACTCTGCGTTCCTTCGTGTCCTGTCATGTGACGCTCCCTCTGCGTTCCTTCGTGTCCTGTTATGTGAAGCTCCCTCTGCGTTCCTTCGTGTCCTGTCATGTGACGTTCCCTCTTGCCACTCTGCGTTCCTTCGTGTCCTGTCATGTGACGCTCCCTCTGCGTTCCTTCGTGTTCCTGTCATGTGACGCTCCTCTGCGTTCCTTCGTGTCCTGTCATGTGACGCTCCCTCTGCGTTCCTTCGTGTCCTGTCATGTGACGCTCCCTCTGCCACTATGCGTTCCTTCGTGTCCTGTCATGTGACGCTCCCTCTGCGTTTCCTTCGTGTCCTGTCATGTGAGACGCTCCCTCTGCACTCTGCGTTCCTTACCAGCTCGCTGCCGCCCGACATTGTACAGAAACCTTCAGTGCATCCATAGCTGTTCATTCTGAGATAAATTACAAAGGGTTTGTGTACCCGGATAATTCAGTAGAGTGTTGCATGGTCAAGGCGATATCGCCTGGAGGCAGAATCGGACGATTTCAACTATGATTGAGGAAGTGTCCGCATTAAGATCGCAGAACAGTGAGTGATAGTTTTACCGCCAAGTGGTATAAGTGATTATCATAGGTGTGATCCGAGTGTGTGTGTGTGGTGTGGATGGCCGGGTGTGTTTGAGGAGTCTGTCGAGTCAGACTTCAGAGAGTCGTAGAGTCGGTGAGTGGCGAGGGCCTGGATAGGAGGTGGCGGGCAGCACAGGCGACATTGTCCGATACATGTGCCAGATGTGTGCCGTGTGCTGTGTGTTGTGTGTGCTGTGTGCTGTGTGCTGTGTGCTGTGTGCTGTGTGCTGCAGCGGACGGCGGTGATGTGGAGCGGTTCTGACAGTGGCTGGGTGTCGGTGATGTGGAGCGGTTCTGACAGGTGGCTGGGCGTCGGTGGTGTGGAGCGGTTCTGACAGGTGCTGGTGTCGGTGGTGTGGAGCGGTTCTGACAGTGGCTGGGTGTCGGTGGTGTGGAGCGGTTCTGACAGTGGCTGGGTGTCGGTGATGTGGAGCGGTTCTGACAGTGGCTGGGCGTCGGTGATGTGGAGGGGTTTCTGACAGTGGCTGGGCGTCGGTGGTGTGGAGCGGTTCTGACAGTGGCTGGGTGTCGGTGGTGGAGCGGTTCTGACAGTGGCTGGGTGTCGGTGATGTGGAGCGGTTCTGACAGTGGCTGGGTGTCGGTGATGTGGAGTGGTTCTGCTCGGTGTGACGTGGCTGGGCGTCGGTGGTGTGGAGCGGTTCTGACAGTGGCTGGGTGTCGGTGATGTGGAGCGGTTCTGACAGTGCTGGGTGCCGGTGATGTGGAGCGGTTCTGACAGTGGCTGGGTGTCGGTGATGTGGAGCAGTTCTGACAGTGGCTGGGTGTCGGTGATGTGGAGCGGTTCTGACAGTGGCTGGGCGTCGGTGATGTGGAGCGGTTCTGACAGTGGCTGGGTGTCGGTGATGTGGAGCGGTTCTGACAGTGTCTGGGTGTCGGTGATGTGGAGCGGTTCTGACAGTGGTGGCGTGTCGGTGGTGTGGAGCGGTTCTGACAGTGGCTGGGTGTCGGTGGTGTGGAGCGGTTCTGACAGTGTCTGGGTGTCGGTGATGTGGAGCGGTTCTGACAGTGGCTGGGCGTCGGTGATGTGAGCGGTTCTGACAGTGGCTGGGCGTCGGTGGTGTGGAGCGGTTCTGCTCGGTTCTGACAGTGGCTGCTCGTTACACTAGGAGCGATTATATGGCCTTGCCGGGTCGCTGGTTAGCGTGGTTTGAACCATGTCTGCTCAAAATGGTCCGTTAGCTGTGTTGCCGATATATTCGGCATCGAGTCGGTGACCAGCCTCAAATTAGCGTTGTTTGAAAAGGTGTTGTTTCAGCTCGTGTGACTGTGCGAGTGGTTGATATGGCTCTTTTTAAAGTTACGATAAATAGACGTGACACTGCTTGTGTCGTGTCTGTTAGCTGATTAGAGACGCCGTTTGAGTATGGTTATACATACACCCCTGTTCAGCGGACTTTGGATGTTCTGGCGTCTGGTTCTTTTGATTTGTTCGTGGTGCGGTGAGTGGTGGTTATACATACACCCCTGTTCAGCGGACTTTGGATGTTCTGGCGTCTGGTTCTTTTGATTTGTTCGTGGTGCGGTGAGAGGTGGCTTATTTCAGTAGACTTGGTGTTTGGTTTAGGTGGCTGTTCAAATTTGACGCGCGGAGGCTCGCATGTCGTCTGATGTAGTGCCACGTTCTATTGTGTAGTTCAATGAACCGAGCTTCCATTGTCTGTAGCCAGACCCTGTCCTGTCCCATGGTCCTTCCCTTCTCCTCCTCCTGTCCCAGCCTGCTGTCTCGGCCTCCCTTCTCCATGTGACCCTGCCGGTGTCGGCTGGCGCCAGTCACTGGCCTTGTCCTTCTCCTTCTGGGAATGAAAAGTCCGTCCCTGTCCGGGGATCGAACTCGCGCACTCGGTATATTTTCCCGCCCCGTCAGCTTCTCTGGACATGTTCTCTCCAGTGGACAGTCTCGGGCCGTTGGACCGTCGTCCTCTAGCTCTTAGCTGACACCGCGGTGTGCCGTAGCCTCTGCGCAGGCGTCCGAAGTCGCTCTGTTCGCCGCGCGCTGACGGCGCTGTCGGCCGGTGTGAGGCTGGCTGATGATTGGTCGGCTGGTGTGAGAGGTGGCCGGTCGGTGTGAGAGGTGACCGGTGATTGGCCGGTCGGTGTGAGAGGTGGCCAGTGATTGGCCGGTCGGTGTGAGAGGTGACCGGTGATTGGCCGGTCGGTGTGAGAGGTGGCCGGTAATTGGCCGGTCGGTGTGAGAGGTGGCCGGTAATTGGCCGGTCGGTGTGAGAGGTGACCGGTGATTGGCCGGTCGGTGTGAGAGGTGACCGGTAATTGGCTGGTCGCTGTGAGAGGTGACCGGTGATTGGTCGGCTGGTGTGAGAGGTGGCCGGTAATTGGCCGCTGTGTGTGTGTGTGAGAATTGAGAGCTGGCTGGTTATTGGCCAGCCGTGTGACCCGCTCTCAGGCCGGTTATGTTACGGCGTTGGACCCGCGTTCTGAAAATACATGAGAGTTTCGTAGACTGGTTGTGTGTGGGTTGGTTTGGTGGGTTGTTTGTGGGTTGGTTTGGTGGAGGTTCAGCGGTTGGTGGCAAGCCGAGGGGACAGTTTGACAGTGCGAAGTGCCGTCTATCCGCTGGCGGATCCAGCCTCCCAATATGGGGGGGCTAATTTCACTGGGGGTCTTCTGAGCCCCAGGGGCCTCCATAGTCCATACAAGGGCGTAGGCAAGGGGGTCATCCCCCCCCCCCCCCCCCCCCCTGGAGGCCAGGCGAGCCCTCTGGTGACCAAGCGAGGGCCCCCTGGGGCCGAAGGCCCCAGTGTTTTGGATGTTGTCAGGCGCCCGCAAAACTCCTTACGTCGCATAAACGAACGCCCACGAACCGAAACAAAATCGTAACACGAATAAATAACAGCACTTGCTTAGTCTGTTAAAGGCATGTATATATAAATACGTAGAAAGGGGCCCCAGACAGTGGGGATAGGGCCCTCTACCAGCTTTTAAAGGGCCCTGCCGATCTGCAGAGGGCCCACTATCGGCATTTAGAGGGCCCCTTCCGGTTGTAGAGGTCCCTCTGCCGGCCTTCATAGGGCCCTGCCGATCTGAAGATCGCCCTGCCAATCTGCAGAGGGCCTCTGCCGGCATTTAGAGGGCCCTCTTCCAGCCTTTAGGGGCCCTGTCGATCTGCAGAGTGTCCCAGCCAATCTGTAGAGGGCCCTCTGCTGGCCTTCAGAGGGCCCTGCCGATCTGTAGAGTGAGTGTAGAGGGCCCTCTGCCGGCCTTTAGAGGCCCCTGCCGATCTGTAGAGGGCCCTCTGCTGGCCTTTAGAGCAGGCGCGGATCCAGGATTTCGTTCAGGGGGGGGGGGGCGACATACAAAAAGTTGCGCCCTAGCGCCCCCCCCCCCCCCCCCGGATCCGGGCCTGAGAGTCCTGTGGGTAGAGAGGTGGTAGAGGGCCTGCTGTAGAGGCTCTCCTGTGAGTAGAGAGGTGGTAGAGGGCCTGCTGTAGAGGGTCCTGTGGGTAGAGAAGTGGTAGAGTGCCTGCTGTAGAGGGTCCAGTGGGTAGAGAGGTGGTAGAGGGCCTGCTGTAGAGGGTCCTGTGGGTAGAGAGGTGGTGGAGGGCCTGCTGTAGAGGGTCCTGTGGGTAGAGAGGTGGTAGAGGGTCCTGTGGGTAGAGAGGTGGTAGAGGGACTGCTCTAGAGGGTCCAGTGGGCAGAGAGGTGGTAGAGGGCCTGCTGTAGAGGCTCTCCTGTGGGTAGAGAGGTGGTAGAGGGCCTGCTGTAGAGGGTCTCCTGTGGGTAGAGAGGTGGTAGAGGGCCTGCTGTAGAGAGTACAGTGGGTAGAGAGGTGGTAGAGGGCCTGCTGTAGAGGCTCTCCTGTGGGTAGAGAGGTGGTAGAGGGCCTGCTGTTTAGAGTACAGTGGGTAGAGAGGTGGTAGAGGGCCTGCTGTAGAGAGTACAGTGGGTAGAGAGGTGGTAGAGGGCCTGCTGTATAGAGTCCTGTGGGTGGAGAGGTGGTAGAGGGCCTGCTGTAGAGGGTCCTGTGGGTAGAGAGGTGGTAGAGGGCCTGCTGTAGAGGGTCCTGTGGGTAGAGAGGTGGTAGAGGGCCTGCTGTAGAGGGTCCTGTGGATAGAGAAGTGGTAGAGGGTCCTGTGGGTAGAGAGGTGGTAGAGGGCCTGCTGTAGAGGGTCCTGTGGATAGAGAGGTGGTAGAGGGTCTGCTGTAGAGGGTCCTGTGGGTAGAGAGGTGGTAGAGGGCCTGCTGTAGAGGGTCCTGTGGATAGAGAGGTGGTAGAGGGCCTGCTGTAGAGGGTCCTGTGGGTAAAGAGGTGGTAGAGGGCCTGCTGTAGAGGGTCCTGTGGATAGAGAGGTGGTAGAGGGTCCTGTGGGTGGAGAGGTGGTAGAGGGCCTGCTGTAGAGGGTCCAGTGGGTAGAGAGGTGGTAGAGGGCCTGCTGTAGAGGGTCCTGTGGATAGAGAGGTGGTAGAGGGCCTGTTGTAGAGGGTCCTGTGGGTAGAGAGGTGGTAGAGGGCCTGCTGTAGAGGGTCCTGTGGATAGAGAGATGGTAGAGGGCCTGTTGTAGAGGGTCCTGTGGGTAAAGAGGTGGTAGAGGGCCTGCTGTAGAGGGTCCTGTGGATAGAGAGGTGGTAGGGGGTCCTGTGGGTGGAGAGGTGGTAGAGGGCCTGCTGTAGAGGGTCCAGTGGGTAGAGAGGTGGTAGAGGGTCCTGTGGGTAGAGAGGTGGTAGAGGGCCTGCTGTAGAGGGTCCTGTGGGTAGAGAGGTGGTAGAGGGCCCGCTGTAGAGGGTACTGTGGGTAGAGAGGTGGTAGAGGGCCTGCTGTAGAGGGTCCTGTGGATAGAGAGGTGGTAGAGGGCCTGCTGTAGAGGGTCCTGTGGGTAGAGAGGTGGTAGAGGGCCTGCTGTAGAGGGTCTCCTGTGGATAGAGAGGTGGTAGAGGGCCTGCTGTAGAGGGTCCTGTGGGTAGAGAGGTGGCAGAGGGCCTGCTGTAGATGGTCCTGTGGTGGTAGAGGTGGTAGAGGGCCTACTGTAGAGGGTACTGTGGGTAGAGAGGTGGTAGAGGGCCTGCTGTAGAGGGTCCTGTGGATAGAGAGGTGGTAGAGGGCCTGCTGTAGAGGGTCCTGTGGGTAGAGAGGTGGTAGAGGGCCTGCTGTAGAGGGTCCTGTGGGTAGAGAGGTGGTAGAGGGCCTGCTGTAGAGGGTCCAGTGGGTAGAGAGGTGGTAGAGGGCCTGCTGTAGAGGGTCCTGTGGGTAGAGAGGTGGTAGATGGCCTGCTGTAGAGGGTCCTGTGGGTAGAGAGGTGGTAGAGGTGTAGCGATCACATGCGTCGTGTTGGTTATCGAGAGTTCGAGCGAGGCTTCACGATTGTATTGTCGGCGGAGCGGGCGCGACCTTGCGCGTCGAAGCGCATGGCGAGAAGGACGCAATTCGGCACACGACACAATTCGATACGGAACGAATACTAAACTCCCGAACGGGCATACAGAATTACATGAAACGAAATAAGACGAGTAGTGCGCGAAATATGAAGTAAGAAAACGAACGACAGGTAAATAGAATTAGCAATATATAAGTTAGATCATTAGATAATATGTATTCGTTTGTTCTGGAAGTTATTCTGCCGAACCGGCGGAATGCGGCCGCCGGTTGACAACTGTGGCGCGCTTGAAAGCTATGGAAGGTGAAAGGAAGATACGCGGCAGTTAAATAATACAAGACACTTAATAATGCAAACATAAGACATCAAGCCGCGGCGTGACGTCCGCTACACCACCTCCCCCCCCCCCCCCCCCCCCCCCCAGACACGTCACTGGCGAACGTGACGTGTTGGAATCTGGCGGGAGGTCGAACGATTCTTCCACTCCTCGTGGCACGCAGGCACGGTGGAAGTGGCGGCGGGGGAGAGAGAGAGATACATTTGTATTTCATTTTCGCTTTACACATCGGACGTACATGTTTGCGATTGGCGCACAAGCGCTCACAGGCACTTAAATCAGGCGCCGCTCGCTACCGACAAGTGCATAAGTCCGCACTCTATTCTCAGGTCACTCATGTGATCTATTACAATAAGCTCACACTCTACTCTACAATATGTCAAGTACAAACTAACTCGCTAGCTCACACTTCCTAATCAAAATTAAACTCCTACTCACTATGCATTCGCTCTGATCGGCACACACTACTAAATACATCGGAAGAAAGGTCACAAGATAATTCAATATATACACAGATAGGTACCTAGCTACCTATTCGTCATGGTGAACAGTTAACTGATGCTGACCGCACAGCCACTGGCGTCACATGCCGCGGCCCGCTCTGTGCCTAGCCGCTCCAGGTTGGATGTTTTGACTGTCTCCCTCTGAGAATCGAATGTGAGAAACTATTTAAATCTATGGGTTTTGAAGCAAAAGTTTTGAAGGGCGATGGCCACACGCATAGCGATATTTCCTTTGCCCTGTGGCCCGTTTAAGAGTATTTCGCTTTGGTTGGTCGCTGACAGATTGTCAAAGTCCTGATTCAAGAGGAGACTCAGGGTCTGGAAAAGTTCGTCCCTGGGTTCCGCATACCGTGGACAACGTAGTAGGTAATGATCAGTGTCCTCTCTTCTGTGGCCGCACATGCACTCCGGCGATGTAGCCTGGCCGATATAAAACCTATGGGCGTTGAGGGAGGAAGTCTTCAGTCTGATTATCGTGTGCAAAGTGTTGCCTCTTCTAGAGCCATATGAGTTGAAGGGGCTTGGCTTTACGGGACTCATTAAACGCATAATATTATTTCTGAAGTTCATATGGCTGTCGGGAAGGCGGTATTCTGATGGCAATTCATTCCAGATTTGTGTGGTGCTGGGTATAAATGAGAGGGAGTAGGCGGCGGTACGTGAGATGGGTTGTGTGATCAAATGATCGTTTGTATTGCGTAGCGGCCTACATGCGACAGTTTCTCTGGCATTTGGGACTATGGCTTTGATGAATTCGGGAATTGTAGGGTCATATACTAACTTGTGGAAAAGCAGGAGCCGATGCGTTCGGCGTCGGTCGGCCACACTACTCTACCCCAGCTCCTTCCTAAGACCATCGACTGGTGTGCGGCGGAACGTGCCGGTGATAAGCCTGGCAGCCCGGTTTTGGGCTTTTTCTAATCGTTTGCTGTCAAACGTGGTCAAGTTTCCGTCATATACAGCGCTGCAATATTCGAGGTGGGGTTGTACGTATACGGTGTATATTTGAAGCAACACGTTTCGCGGGATGTACGGCGCGATTTGATAAAGTGGGCTCAGCGCTCGGTTGAATTTCAGCAGTGTTTCATTCACGTGATGCTTGAATTTTAGATCGGACGAAAATGTTAGGCCAAGGTGCTTGTGTTCATTGGTAGGGCAAATCAGCTGGCCTCCGAAGGTAAGTGTGGGAGCTCTAGCGTTCCTTCGGTTCGAGAAGGTCTGCTGTGCTGTTTTATTTGCATTAAATGTTATCGCCCACTTGCTACCATAGTTGTGTATAGCATTCAGGTCGTCCTGTAATTCAAGCTCTTTGGCACGTAAGTTACCAGGCGTATGAGAGCAGTGGAGGGAGCTGTCGTCAGCAAAGTGCAGCATGTGATTTGACGTGATGTTACTGAGCCCGTTCAGGTACATAATGGCAAGCAATGGGCCCAGAACCGAGCCCTGTGGTACTCCGGCCCTCAGGGTTAATGGAAGAGACTGTTCAATGCCAACCTGTACTAGCTGGCTTCGACCGTCAAGATAAGATTTTAACCAACAGAGCACTTGGCCCCTGATTCCAAACTCAGATTTACATTTTGCCAGTAGGCCGTTATGCCAAATTTTCTCGAAGTATCTGGAAATGTCTAGGTAGACAATTGTGAAGCCTTCTGATTGGTCGAGTGATTTGTAGAGCTTATCCGTGAGGTAGACAAGCTGCACCTGGGTACTGTGGCCCGGCCGATAGCCACTCTGATTGTCAGTGAGAAGATGATGTGTTGTAATGTGTTCATAAAATATTTTGAAGACGAGTTTTTCGAGGATTTTTGATAAGCATGGTAGCAGGCTAATGGGTCTGTAGTTTTTCAAATCTGATGGCGACCCCTTTCTCTTAAACACTGGTTTAACATTGGCCCTTTTCCAGAGACTTGGATACTTCCCCGTAGCAAGGGATTTGTTGAAAATTTTCGCCAGCGGTTCGGCAATATAAATAGCCGTCATTTTCAGGAGTCGTGTCGGTACCTTGTCTGGTCCGCATGATTTGGAGGCATCAAGGCCGTTTATTACGTTGAGTACCTCGTATGGAGTGAACACAATGGTGGCAAGGTGGTGTGGCGTTTCAGGCTGGGTGTTTTCGTAATCGCTGAGGTGTACATGATGCGATGTGGTTAGGTGGATATTGGTTTGGGCACAGAAATACGAATTTAATGCTTCAGCCTTTAGGTGATTATCATTAATGATCACTCCGTCCTCAGCTATGAGTGGGGGTATCGTAGTGTCTCGCCTGAATCCGGTAATATTTTTTAGAATAGTGTGATATGTAAATGGGTCTTTTTTGTTTTCAAGGAGAAGATTTACTTTGTGGTTCATATGTTCTTTTTTCAACTTCCGGTTAGTGCTGGTCACCAGATTGCGTTGAGTTCGCCAGCGGGCCCAGTCATATTCTGTTTGCCTGGTGCGAGCGAGTTTGAAAAGTCGATCCCTTTTACGAATGTGGCGTCGAAGCTCAGCTGTTACCCAAAGTTTATCCTGTCGAATTCGCACTTCTTTGATTGGGATGCAGTGGATTGCCGCGTCACGGAGTGCATCCGTGAGAGCTTTGGTAGCCCCGTCCACATCTTTATCGGTGATTGCGTTCCAGTCGGTCTGTGAGAGGATGTCTACTAGTGAGTCGATGTCAGCGTTTCTGTAGTCCCATACTTGCGCTAAATTCTTGTGCTTCATGACAGAGAAATTGAACGAAAGAGTGGCGTAAATTGGGAAGTGATCCAAGTTAGAAAAAGATGAAAGTATCCCTGAGCTTGTGACAACGTCTGGCGAGTCAATAAATATTAGATCACGTATGTTGTGGGTGCCGTCTTGGATGCGGGTCGCTGTGTTGATGAGCTGAGTCAGGCCCAGTGCCTCGAACGTACTTTTTAGTTTGCCTTCAAAGGGATTGACTGGCGAATGCCGGGGTGCATCTGGTGGTAGCCAGCAGTTGCCCCCATTCAGGTCCCCCATTATTGCCGCCAACTCTGGTGAATGCGCGTGAGCCTGCGTGACACTGTCTGTTAGTTGGTCAAGATAGCGTGATTGCTTGTCTGCAGGCGTGTGGGGTGGGAGGTAGGTAGAACAAATTATGATGAGTTTGTCTTTCACTCTAGCTTTGACCCAGACTGTTTCGAATTCGTCATTCTCAAGGTCACTCATACGGGTAAAGGGCAATAATTTGCTTACATAAATCCCCGTGCCTCCCCCACGCCTCGTCCGTGGCTTAACTATGGGTGGGTGGAATTTCTTAAGGGAGTAGAGACTGGGGTGCACGGTTGAGTCAATCTTTAGCTCTAAGACTGCTAATATATCTATATGGTTGTCATCAACGAAACATTCAAAGCCAAGGTCCTCCTTCAGTGCCGACCGCATCCCCAGCAGCACCAGCGGCAGCGTCTGGGTCCAGCTGGCGTTGCTGTGCGCCCGGAGCGCGCCCTTCAGCTGCCGGTGGACCCGTTCCACGAGGCCGTTGCTTTGTGGGTGGTAGCTGGTGGTGCGGTGCCGGGTGCAGCCGAGGAGGGCCGACAGCTCCTGCCACAGCCGTGACTCGAATTGCGAGCCCCGATCGGTGGTGACGCGGGTCGGGACGCCAAACCGAGCGACCCAGCCGGACACGAAGGCGTTGGCGACCGTCGCCGTCCTGATATCCGGGATGGGGATGGCTTCCACCCATCGCGTGAAGCGGTCCACGCAGGTGAGCAGGTATGATTGCCCCGCAGACGGCGGCAGCGGGCCCACAAGGTCGATGTGGACCTCCTCGAACCGCCCGGCCGGTGGCGTCCACGTGGCGACCGGCGCGCGGACGTGGCGGTGAACCTTCGCCCGCTGGCAGGGTATGCAGCTGCGAGACCAGTCGCCGACGTCCTTGCGCATGCCGGGCCACACCACTCGGCGGGACATCAGGGCCTGCGTCGCCCGGACGCTGGGGTGTGACAGGCCGTGCAGCAGCTTGAAGTGGAGTCTTCGGAGAGAGGTTGGGATGAGGGGACGAGCAGAGCCGGTCGACTCGTCACAGAGCAGGGTGCGCCCGCTCGCGAGAGGCACGGCGCGCACCTGCAGACCATGCTCCGTGTCCAGGAACCGGCGCAGCTCTTGGTCCTCTTGTTGGGCGGCGGCCAGGTCGTCGAAATCGTGGAGGCGAGGCTCGGGCGACCGCAGCACGGAGATGGTGCGGGATAGCGCATCCGCCACGGCGTTGTCCTTGCCGGGCACGTGGCGGACGTCGGTGCTGAACTGGCAGACGTAGTCCAGGTGCCGGATCTCCCGCGGAGAGTAGGAGGACGAGCCGGAGCCGATGGCCGACACTAGTGCTTTGTGGTCGGTGAAGATGATGAAATCGCGGCCGTCCAGAGAGTGTTTGAAGTGCCGCACGGCGAGGTACACCGCCAGCAGCTCCCGGCCGAAGGTGCTGTACCGGGTCTCCGCCGGCTGCAGCGTCTTGGAGAAGAACGCCAGTGGCGCCCACTCGCCGCCGACGTGCTGCTGCAGCACCGCGCCGACGCCGGTGTCCGAGGCGTCGACCTGCAGGCTGAGGGCGGCGCCGGGCGAGGGATGCGCCAGTCTGGCGGCTTCCGAGAGGGCGGCCTTCACGCGGTGGAAGGCGTCCTCGGCGTCTGGCGTCCATTGGAGTGGGGCAGACTTCCTCTTCTTCGGGTCGATGAGGTGATGGAGCGGGCGGAGGAGAGCAGCACCACTTGGCAGGAACCGGTGGTAGTAGGTTACCATGCCAATCACGCGCCGGAGCTGGGTCTGCGTCGTGGGGCGCGGGAAGTCCTGCACCGCCGCGACCTTGTCCGGCAGCGGGGCGATGCCGTCCGGTGACACATCATGCCCTAGGAAGCTGAGTCGGTTGGCGCCGAAGACGCACTTGGCGGGGTTCAGCGTCACGCCGTACCGATTGAGCCGCTCGAGGACCTGGCGGAGATGGTGGCGGTGTTCTTCGTGCGACGTGCTGGCCACCAGGATGTCGTCCAGGTAGACGAAGCAGCAGGCCAGACCCCTCATCACCTCGTCCATGAAACGCTGAAAGGTCTGGCTAGCGTTGCGCAGACCGAACGCCATCCGAGTCATCTCGAAGAGTCCGAAAGGAGTCGTGATGGCTGTCTTCGGGATGTCCTCCGGCTCCACCGGGATCTGGTGGTAGGCGCGCACAAGGTCGATTTTTGAAAACACCTTACAGCCATGGAGGTTGGCGGCGCAGTCCTGGAGGTAGGGCACCGGGTAGCGGTCGGGGACAGTGGCAGCATTCAGGGCACGGTAGTCACCGCACGGCCGCCACTGGCCAGGCTCCTTCTTGGGCGTCAAGTGCAGGGGCGCCGCCCAGCTGCTCTGCGACGGACGAGCGACGCCAAGCTCCAGCATCTTCTCAAACTCGCTGCGGGCGATTTGCAGGCGGTCAGGGGCGAGCCGGCGGGGGCGCCCGACCTTGGGAGGCCCACGGGTCACGATGTGGTGAGTGACACTGTGCTGAACGGGCAGCAGACGTGTCGAGGTCAGCGTGACCCGCGGGAACTCTTGCAGAATGTTGTCGTAGTCGGGCGCGGCACAGGTCCGGACTCCCAGGGAGCATGTGTCGGTTGGAGTGCCGACAGCGCACGTTGCGCCATGCTCGGTCCGGAGAGCCTGCCTCCGCATGTCGACGGTGATTCGGTGGTGCGCCAGGAAGTCCGCTCCCAGGATGGCCGAGGACACATCAGCAACGAGGAAGGTCCAGCTGAATGTGGTCGCCCCCAGCTGAATGGTGGTGGCGACAGCTCCATGCAGCCGGATCTCTGAGCCGTTGGCAGCCTCGAGCCGTGGGGCGTCCAGCGCCTGGACAGCGTCGCCTCGACCCAGGGCGCGGGGAGGCAGGACACTGACCTGCGCCCCCGTGTCCACCAGCAACCGGCAGTCACGGAGGCGGTCAGTGACGAAAAACAGGAGCGCCAGTTGGGGCGGCCTGTCGTCGCTGGCGCCAGCGCAGACAGGCGTGCTAGTTTCCCTGCCACGTACAGGGGGCCTGGCACTGGTGGGCATCAGCGCCCCACCGCTGGTGGTACCAGCAGTACCCGTGCGCGCCATCAGCGCCAGGTGCCAGCGGCTGGCGAGTGTCCGTCGCGCCAGGGGTCGCCTATCTGCGTGGACGGGACCTGCTGCGGCGCTGATGGTCCGTGTTGAGACGCTGGAAAGACGCCTCCATGCGTGCCACTGTGGCCGTCAGTGATGACACAGCCGCTGTCAGCTCCGAGTTTACCGTTGAGCTGGCAGGTTGGCAGCCACAGGCAGAGTCTGCAGGCTGGAAGTTGACTGCTGCAGCTGGCTGGGCGCTGGCCGCCGCGACCGTTGCCACTTGCGATGCTTTGTGGAAGCGGTCAGCAGCACCGGCCAGGTCGTCCAGCTTGGTGTCCTCAGCCAGCAGTGCTAAGGCAGCACGGGTTGTGTGGGGCAGCCGCTGCAGGAAGAGGGTGCGCAGCAGCCCCGTGTCGTCTTGCGCACCACCCAGCATGTGGCGCATGTTTCGGAGCAGCTGCGTGGGCTGCTGGTCACCCAGCTGCTGGTCACGCAGCAGTGCCTCCAGTTGAGAGGCGCGTGATTGCGCCAACCTGGAGCGCAGCGCTACCACCAGGTTGGTGAAGGACGGCGGTGTGGCGGTCACAACATCCCGCACCTGGGACACCACCTGGACCGGCAAGTTGGCCACCAGCATTTTTAATTTCACGACATCGTCGTCGATGCCCGCCACGTCGAAAGCGCAGTCGACCTGCACCAGCCACAGGTCTGCCTCTTCCGGCGAGAAGGCAGGCAGCCTGAAGGTGCCGGACTGGACCGGCATGGCGTCTTGGCTGTCGGGCCCACTCCGCGAGGCCAACGCACACTCAGGAACGCACGTGCGTCGCCACTTAGTTTATGTCCACTTGTCGTTGTCGAATGCACTATCACTGATCACGTCGGGGGTCACCAATGTAGCGATCACGTGCGTCGTGTTGGTTATCGAGAGTTCGAGCGAGGCTTCACGATTGTATTGTCGGCGGAGCGGGCGCGACCTTGCGCGTCGAAGCGCATGGCGAGAAGGACGCAATTCGGCACACGACACAATTCGATACCGAACGAATACTAAACTCTCGAACGCGCATACAGAATTACATGAAACGAAATAAGACGAGTAGTGCGCGAAATATGAAGTAAGAAAACGAACGACAGGTAAATAGAATTAGCAATATATAAGTTAGATCATTAGATAATATGTATTCGTTTGTTCTAGAAGTTATTCTGCCGAACCGGCGGAATGCGGCCACCGGTTGACAACTGTGGCGCGCTTGAAAGCTATGGAAGGTGAAAGGAAGATACGCGGCAGTTAAATAATACAAGACACTTAATAATACAGACAAGACATCAAGCCTCGGCGTGACGTCCGCTACAGAGGGTCCTGTGGGTAGAGAGGTGGTAGAGGGCCTGCTGTAGAGGGTCCTGTGGATAGAGAGGTGGTAGAGGGCCTGCTGTAGAGGGTCCTGTGGATAGAGAGGTGGTAGAGGGCCTGCTGTAGAGGGTCCTGTGGATAGAGAGGTGGTAGAGGGCCTGCTGTAGAGGGTCCTGTGGGTAGAAAGGTGGTAGAGGGCCTGCTGTAGAGGGTCCTGTGGATAGAGAGGTGGTAGAGGGCCTGCTGTAGAGGGTCCTGTGGGTAGAAAGGTGGTAGAGGGCCTGCTGTAGAGGGTCCTGTGGATAGAGAGGTGGTAGAGGGCCTGCTGTAGAGGGTCCTGTGGATAGAGAGGTGGTAGAGGGCCTGCTGTAGAGGGTCCTGTGGATATAGAGGTGGTAGAGGGCCTGCTGTAGAGGGTCCTGTGGGTAGAAAGGTGGTAGAGGGCCTGCTGTAGAGGGTCCTGTGGATAGAGAGGTGGTAGAGGGCCTGCTGTAGAGGGTCCTGTGGATAGAGAGGTGGTAGAGGGTCCTGTGGGTGGAGAGGTGGTAGAGGGTCCTGTGGATAGAGAGGTGGCAGAGGGCCTGCTGTAGAGGCTCTCCTGTGGGTAGAGAGGTAGTAGAGGGCCTGCTGTAGAGGGTCCTGAGGGTAGAGAGGTGGTAGAGGGCCTGCTGTAGAGGGTCCTGTGGATAGAGAGGTGGTGGAGGGCCTGCTGTAGAGGGTCCTGTGGATAGAGAGGTGGTAGAGGGCCTGCTGTAGAGGGTCCTGTGGATAGAGAGGTGGTAGAGGGTCCTGTGGGTGGAGAGGTGGTAGAGGGTCCTGTGGATAGAGAGGTGGCAGAGGGCCTGCTGTAGAGGGTCCTGTGGATAGAGAGGTGGTAGAGGGCCTGCTGTAGAGGCTCTCCTGTGGGTAGAGAGGTAGTAGAGGGCCTGCTGTAGAGGGTCCTGAGGGTAGAGAGGTGGTAGAGGGCCTGCTGTAGAGGCTCTCCTGTGGGTAGAGAGGTGGTAGAGGGCCTGCTGTAGAGGCTCTCCTGTGGGTAGAGAGGTGGTAGAGGGCCTGCTGTAGAGGGTCCTGTGGGTAGAGAGGTGGTAGAGGGCCTGCTGTAGAGGCTCTCCTGTGGGTAGAGAGGTGGTAGAGGGCCTGCTGTAGAGGCTCTCCTGTGGGTAGAGAGGTGGTAGAGGGCCTGCTGTAGAGGGTGCAGTGGGTGGAGAGGTGGTAGATGGCCTGCTGTAGAGGGTCCTGTGGGTAGAGAGGTGGTAGAGGGCCTGCTGTAGAGGCTCTCCTGTGGGTAGAGAGGTGGTAGAGGGCCTGCTGTAGAGGATCCTGTGGGTAGAGAGGTGGTAGAGGGCCTGCTGTAGAGGGTCCTGTGGATAGAGAGGTGGTAGAGGGTCCTGTGGGTGGAGAGGTGGTAGAGGGTCCTGTGGATAGAGAGGTGGTAGAGGGCCTGCTGTAGAGGGTCCTGTGGGTAGAGAGGTGGTAGAGGGCCTGCTGTAGAGGGTCCTGTGGGTAGAGAGGTGGTAGAGGGCCTGCTGTAGAGGGTCCAGTGGGTAGAGAGGTGGTAGAGGGCCTGCTGTAGACGGTCCTGTGGGTAGAGAGGTAGTAGAGGGCCTGCTGTAGAGGGTCCTGTGGGTAGAGAGGTGGTAGAGGGCCTGCTGTAGAGGGTCCTGTGGGTAGAGAGGTGGTAGAGGGCCTGCTGTAGAGGGTCCTGTGTGTAGAGAGGTGGTAGAGGGCCTGCTGTAGAGGGTCCTGTGGATAGAGAGGTGGTAGAGGGCCTGCTGTAGAGGCTCTCCTGTGGGTAGAGAGGTGGTAGAGGGCCTGCTGTAGAGAGTCCTGTGGGTAGAGAGGTGGTGGAGGGCCTGCTGTAGAGGGTCCTGTGGGTAGAGAGGTGGTAGAAGCCTGCTGTAGAGGGTCCTGTGGGCAGAGAGGTGGTAGAGGGCCTGCTGTAGAGGGTCCTGTGGGTGGAGAGGTGGTAGAGGGCCTGCTGTAGAGGGTCCTGTGGGTATAGAGGTGGTAGAGGGCCTGCTGTAGAGGGTCCTGTGGGTAGAGAGGTAGTAGAGGGCCTGCTGTAGAGGATCCTGTGGGTAGATAGGTGGTAGAGGGCCTGCTGTAGAGGGTCCTGTGGATAGAGAGGTGGTAGAGGGCCTGCTGTAGAGGGTCCTGTGGGTGGAGAGGTGGTAGAGGGCCTGCTGTAGAGGCTCTCCTGTGGGTAGAGAGGTGGTAGAGGGCTTGCTGTAGAGGGCCCTGTGGGTAGAGAGGTGGTAGAGGGTCCTGTGGGTAGAGAGGTGGTAGAGGGCCTGCTGTAGAGGGTCCTGTGGGTGGAGGGGTGGTAGAGGGCCTGCTGTAGAGGGTCCTGTGGGTGGAGAGGTGGTAGAGGGCCTGCTGTAGAGGGTCCTGTGGATAGAGAGGTGGTAGAGGGCCTGCTGTAGAGGCTCTCCTGTGGATAGAGAGGTAGTAGAGGGCCTGCTGTAGAGAGTCCTGTGGGTAGAGAGGTGGTAGAGGGCCTGCTGTAGAGGGTCCTGTGGGTAGAGAGGTGGTAGAGGGCCTGCTGTAGAGGGTCCTGTGGATAGAGAGGTGGTAGAGGGCCTGCTGTAGAGGGTCCTGTGGGTGGAGAGGTGGTAGAGGGCCTGCTGTAGAGGGTCCTGTGGATAGAGAGGTGGTAGAGGGCCTGCTGTAGAGGGTCATGTGGGTAGAGAGGTGGTAGAGGGCCTGCTGTAGAGGGTCCTGTGGATAGAGAGGTGGTAGAGGGTCCTGTGGGAAGAGAGGTGGTAGAGGGTCCTGTGGATAGAGAGGTGGTAGAGGGCCTGCTGTAGAGGCTCTCCTGTGGGTAGAGAGGTGGTAGAGGGCCTGCTGTAGAGGGCCCTGTGGGTAGAGAGGTGGTAGAGGGCCTGCTGTAGAGGGTCCTGTGGATAGAGAGGTGGTAGAGGGCCTGCTGTAGAGGGTCCTGTGGGTGGAGAGGTGGTAGAGGGCCTGCTGTAGAGGGTCCTGTGGATAGAGAGGTGGTAGAGGGCCTGCTGTAGAGGGTCCTGTGGATAGAGAGGTGGTAGAGGGCCTGCTGTAGAGAGTCCAGTGGGTAGAGAGGTGGTAGAGGGCCTGCTGTAGAGGGTCCTGTGGGTGGAGAGGTGGTAGAGGGCCTGCTGTAGAGGGTCCTGTGGATAGCGAGGTGGTAGAGGGCCTGCTGTAGAGGGTCCTGTGGATAGAGAGGTGGAGAGGGTCCTGTGGGTAGAGAGGTGGTAGAGGGCCTGCTGTAGAGGGTCCTGTGGATAGAGAGGTGGTAGAGGGTCCTGTGGGTAGAGAGGTGGTAGAGGGTCCTGTGGGTAGAGAGGTGGTAGATGGCCTGCTGTAGAGGGTCCTGTGGGTAAAGAGGTGGTAGAGGGTCCTGTGGGTAGAGAGGTGGTAGAGGGCCTGCTGTAGAGGGTCCTGTGGGTAGAGAGGTGGTAGAGAGCCTGCTGTAGAGGGTCCTGTGGATAGAGAGGTGGTAGAGGGCCTGCTGTAGAGGGTCCTGTGGGTGGAGAGGTGGTAGAGGGCCTGCTGTAGAGGGTCCTGTGGGTAGAGAGGTGGTAGAGGGTCCTGTGGGTGGCGAGGTGGTAGAGGGTCCTGTGGATAGAGAGGTGGTAGAGGGCCTGCTGTAGAGGGTCCTGTGGGTAGAGAGGTGGTAGAGGGCCTGCTGTAGAGGGTGCAGTGGGTAGAGAGGTGGTAGAGGGCCTGCTGTAGAGGGTGCAGTGGGTAGAGAGGTGGTAGATGGCCTGCTGTAGAGGGTCCTGTGGGTAGAGAGGTGGTGGAGGGCCTGCTGTAGAGGCTCTCCTGTGGGTAGAGAGGTGGTAGAGGGCCTGCTGTAGAGGGTCCTGTGGGTAGAGAGGTGGTAGAGGGCCTGCTGTAGAGGGTCCTGTGGATAGAGAGGTGGTAGAGGGCCTGCTGTAGAGGGTCCTGTGGGTAGAGAGGTAGTAGAGGGCCTGCTGTAGAGGGCCCTGTGGGTAGAGAGGTGGTAGAGGGCCTGCTGTAGAGGGTCCTGTGGGTAGAGAGGTGGTAGAGGGCCTGCTGTAGAGGGTCCTGTGGGTAGAGAGGTGGTAGAGGGCCTGCTGTAGAGGGTCCTGTGGGTGGAGAGGTGGTAGAGGGCCTGCTGTCCTGTGGATAGAGAGGTGGGTCCTGTGGATAGAGAGGGTCCTGTGGATAGAGAGGTGGTAGAGGGCCTGCTGTAGAGAGTCCAGTGGGTAGAGAGGTGGTAGAGGGCCTGCTGTAGAGGGTCCTGTGGGTGGAGAGGTGGTAGAGGGCCTGCTGTAGAGGGTCCTGTGGATAGAGAGGTGGTAGAGGGCCTGCTGTAGAGGGTCCTGTGGATAGAGAGGTGGTAGAGGGCCTGCTGTAGAGGCTCTCCTGTGGGTAGAGAAGTGGTAGAGGGACTGCTGTAGAGGGTCCTGTGGGTAGAGAGGTGGTAGAGGGCCTGCTGTAGAGGCTCTCCTGTGGATAGAGAGGTGGTAGAGGGCCTGCTGTAGAGGGTCCTGTGGGTAGAGAGGTGGTAGAGGGCCTGCTGTAGAGGCTCTCCTGTGGATAGAGAGGTGGTAGAGGGCCTGCTGTAGAGGGTCCTGTGGATAGAGAGGTGGTAGAGGGCCTGCTGTAGAGGGCCCTGTGGGTAGAGAGGTGGTATAGGGCCTGCTGTATAGGGTCCTGTGGGTAGAGAGGTGGTAGATGGCCTGCTGTAGAGGCTCTCCTGTGGGTAGAGAGGTGGTAGAGGGCCTGCTGTAGAGGGTGCTGTGGGTAGAGAGGTGGTAGAGGGCCTGCTGTAGAGGGTCCTGTGGATAGAGAGGTGGTAGAGGGCCTGCTGTAGAGGGTCCTGTGGATAGAGAGGTGGTAGAGGGCCTGCTGTAGAGGCTCTCCTGTGGGTAGAGAGGTAGTAGAGGGCCTGCTGTAGAGGGTCCTGTGGATAGAGAGGTGGTAGAGGGCCTGCTGTAAAGGGTCCTGTGGATAGAGAGGTGGTAGAGGGCCTGCTGTAGAGGGTCCTGTGGGTAGAGAGGTGGTAGAGGGCCTGCTGTAGAGGGTCCTGTGGGTAGAGAGGTGGTAGAGGGCCTGCTGTAGAGGGTCCTGTGGGTAGAGAGGTGGTAGAGGGCCTGCTGTAGAGGCTCTCCTGTGGGTGGAGAGGTGGTAGAGGGTCCTGTGGGTGGAGAGGTGGTAGAGGGCCTGCTGTAGAAGGTCCTGTGGATAGAGAGGTGGTAGAGGGCCTGCTGTAGAGGCTCTCCTGTGGGTAGAGAGGTGGTAGAGGGCCTGCTGTAGAGGCTCTCCTGTGGGTAGAGAGGTGGTAGAGGGCCTGCTGTAGAGGCTCTCCTGTGGGTAGAGAGGTGGTAGAGGGCCTGCTGTAGAGGGTCCTGTGGGTAGAGAGGTGGTAGAGGGCCTGCTGTAGAGGGTCCTGTGGGTAGAGAGGTGGTAGAGGGCCTACTGTAGAGGCTCTCCTGTGGGTGGAGAGGTGGTAGAGGGTCCTGTGGGTGGAGAGGTGGTAGAGGGCCTGCTGTAGAGGGTCCTGTGGATAGAGAGGTGGTAGATGGCCTGCTGTAGAGGGTCCTGTGGATAGAGAGGTGGTAGAGGGTCCTGTCGGTAGAGAGGTGGTAGAGGGCCTGCTGTAGAGGGTCCTGTGGATAGAGAGGTGGTAGAGGGCCTGCTGTAGAGGCTCTTCTGTGGGTAGAGAGGTGGTAGAGGGCCTGCTGTAGAGGCTCTCCTGTGGGTAGAGAGGTGGTAGAGGGCCTGCTGTAGAGGGTCCTGTGGGTAGAGAGGTGGTAGAGGGCCTGCTGTAGAGGGTCCTGTGGATAGAGAGGTGGTAGAGGGCCTGCTGTAGAGAGTCTTGTGGGTAGAGAGGTGGTAGAGGGCCTGCTGTAGAGGGTCCTGTGGATAGAGAGGTGGTAGAGGGCCTGTTGTAGAGGGTCCTGTGGATAGAGAGGTGGTAGAGGGCCTGCTGTAGAGGGTCCTGTGGGTGGAGAGGTGGTAGAGGGTCCTGTGGGTGGAGAGGTGGTAGAGGGTCCTGTGGATAGAGAGGTGGTAGAGGGCCTGCTGTAGAGAGTCCTGTGGGTAGAGAGATAGTAGAGGGCCTGCTGTAGAGGGCCCTGTGGGTGGAGAGGTGGTAGAGGGTCCTGTGGGTAGAGAGGTGGTAGAGGGCCTGCTGTAGAGGGTCCAGTGGGTGGATAGGTAGTAGAGGGCCTGCTGTAGAGGCTCTCCTGTGGGTAGAGAGGTGGTAGAGGGCCTGCTGTAGAGGGTCCTGTAGGTAGAGAGGTGGTAGAGGGCCTGCTGTATAGGGTCCTGTGGGTGGAGAGGTGGTAGAGGGCCTGCTGTAGAGGGTCCTGTGGATAGAGAGGTGGTAGAGGGCCTGCTGTAGAGGGTCCTGTGGATAGAGAGGTGGTAGAGGGCCTGCTGTAGAGAGTCCAGTGGGTAGAGAGGTGGTAGAGGGCCTGCTGTAGAGGGTCCTGTGGGTGGAGAGGTGGTAGAGGGCCTGCTGTAGAGGGTACTGTGGATAGCGAGGTGGTAGAGGGCCTGCTGTAGAGGGTCCTGTGGATAGAGAGGTGGAGAGGGTCCTGTGGGTAGAGAGGTGGTAGAGGGCCTGCTGTAGAGGGTCCTGTGGATAGAGAGGTGGTAGAGGGTCCTGTGGGTAGAGAGGTGGTAGAGGGTCCTGCGGGTAGAGAGGTGGTAGATGGCCTGCTGTAGAGGGTCCTGTGGGTAAAGAGGTGGTAGAGGGTCCTGTGGGTAGAGAGGTGGTAGAGGGCCTGCTGTAGAGGGTCCTGTGGGTAGAGAGGTGGTAGAGAGCCTGCTGTAGAGGGTCCTGTGGATAGAGAGGTGGTAGAGGGCCTGCTGTAGAGGGTCCTGTGGGTGGAGAGGTGGTAGAGGGCCTGCTGTAGAGGGTCCTGTGGGTAGAGAGGTGGTAGAGGGTCCTGTGGGTGGAGAGGTGGTAGAGGGTCCTGTGGATAGAGAGGTGGTAGAGGGCCTGCTGTAGAGGGTCCTGTGGGTAGAGAGGTGGTAGAGGGCCTGCTGTAGAGGGTGCAGTGGGTAGAGAGGTGGTAGAGGGCCTGCTGTAGAGGGTGCAGTGGGTAGAGAGGTGGTAGATGGCCTGCTGTAGAGGGTCCTGTGGGTAGAGAGGTGGTGGAGGGCCTGCTGTAGAGGCTCTCCTGTGGGTAGAGAGGTGGTAGAGGGCCTGCTGTAGAGGGTCCTGTGGGTAGAGAGGTGGTAGAGGGCCTGCTGTAGAGGGTCCTGTGGATAGAGAGGTGGTAGAGGGCCTGCTGTAGAGGGTCCTGTGGGTAGAGAGGTAGTAGAGGGCCTGCTGTAGAGGGCCCTGTGGGTAGAGAGGTGGTAGAGGGCCTGCTGTAGAGGGTCCTGTGGGTAGAGAGGTGGTAGAGGGCCTGCTGTAGAGGGTCCTGTGGGAAGAGAGGTGGTAGAGGGCCTGCTGTAGAGGGTCCTGTGGGTGGAGAGGTGGTAGAGGGCCTGCTGTCCTGTGGATAGAGAGGTGGGTCCTGTGGATAGAGAGGGTCCTGTGGATAGAGAGGTGGTAGAGGGCCTGCTGTAGAGAGTCCAGTGGGTAGAGAGGTGGTAGAGGGCCTGCTGTAGAGGGTCCTGTGGGTGGAGAGGTGGTAGAGGGCCTGCTGTAGAGGGTCCTGTGGATAGAGAGGTGGTAGAGGGCCTGCTGTAGAGGGTCCTGTGGATAGAGAGGTGGTAGAGGGCCTGCTGTAGAGGCTCTCCTGTGGGTAGAGAAGTGGTAGAGGGACTGCTGTAGAGGGTCCTGTGGGTAGAGAGGTGGTAGAGAGCCTGCTGTAGAGGGTCCTGTGGATAGAGAGGTGGTAGAGGGCCTGCTGTAGAGGGTCCTGTGGGTAGAGAGGTGGTAGAGGGCCTGCTGTAGAGGGTCCTGTGGATAGAGAGGTGGTAGAGGGCCTGCTGTAGAGGGTCCTGTGGGTAGAGAGGTGGTAGAGGGCCTGCTGTAGAGGCTCTCCTGTGGATAGAGAGGTGGTAGAGGGCCTGCTGTAGAGGGTCCTGTGGGTAGAGAGGTGGTAGAGGGCCTGCTGTAGAGGCTCTCCTGTGGATAGAGAGGTGGTAGAGGGCCTGCTGTAGAGGGTCCTGTGGATAGAGAGGTGGTAGAGGGCCTGCTGTAGAGGGCCCTGTGGGTAGAGAGGTGGTATAGGGCCTGCTGTATAGGGTCCTGTGGGTAGAGAGGTGGTAGATGGCCTGCTGTAGAGGCTCTCCTGTGGGTAGAGAGGTGGTAGAGGGCCTGCTGTAGAGGGTGCTGTGGGTAGAGAGGTGGTAGAGGGCCTGCTGTAGAGGGTCCTGTGGATAGAGAGGTGGTAGAGGGCCTGCTGTAGAGGGTCCTGTGGATAGAGAGGTGGTAGAGGGCCTGCTGTAGAGGCTCTCCTGTGGGTAGAGAGGTAGTAGAGGGCCTGCTGTAGAGGGTCCTGTGGATAGAGAGGTGGTAGAGGGCCTGCTGTAAAGGGTCCTGTGGATAGAGAGGTGGTAGAGGGCCTGCTGTAGAGGGTCCTGTGGGTAGAGAGGTGGTAGAGGGCCTGCTGTAGAGGGTCCTGTGGGTAGAGAGGTGGTAGAGGGCCTGCTGTAGAGGGTCCTGTGGGTAGAGAGGTGGTAGAGGGCCTGCTGTAGAGGCTCTCCTGTGGGTGGAGAGGTGGTAGAGGGTCCTGTGGGTGGAGAGGTGGTAGAGGGCCTGCTGTAGAAGGTCCTGTGGATAGAGAGGTGGTAGAGGGCCTGCTGTAGAGGCTCTCCTGTGGGTAGAGAGGTGGTAGAGGGCCTGCTGTAGAGGCTCTCCTGTGGGTAGAGAGGTGGTAGAGGCCTGCTGTAGAGGGTCCTGTGGGTAGAGAGGTGGTAGAGGGCCTGCTGTAGAGGGTCCTGTGGGTAGAGAGGTGGTAGAGGGCCTACTGTAGAGGCTCTCCTGTGGGTGGAGAGGTGGTAGAGGGTCCTGTGGGTGGAGAGGTGGTAGAGGGCCTGCTGTAGAGGGTCCTGTGGATAGAGAGGTGGTAGATGGCCTGCTGTAGAGGGTCCTGTGGATAGAGAGGTGGTCGAGGGTCCTGTGGGTAGAGAGGTGGTAGAGGGCCTGCTGTAGAGGGTCCTGTGGATAGAGAGGTGGTAGAGGGCCTGCTGTAGAGGCTCTCCTGTGGGTAGAGAGGTGGTAGAGGGCCTGCTGTAGAGGCTCTCCTGTGGGTAGAGAGGTGGTAGAGGGCCTGCTGTAGAGGGTCCTGTGGGTAGAGAGGTGGTAGAGGGCCTGCTGTAGAGGGTCCTGTGGATAGAAAGGTGGTAGAGGGCCTGCTGTAGAGAGTCTTGTGGGTAGAGAGGTGGTAGAGGGCCTGCTGTAGAGGGTCCTGTGGATAGAGAGGTGGTAGAGGGCCTGTTGTAGAGGGTCCTGTGGATAGAGAGGTGGTAGAGGGCCTGCTGTAGAGGGTCCTGTGGGTGGAGAGGTGGTAGAGGGTCCTGTGGGTGGAGAGGTGGTAGAGGGTCCTGTGGATAGAGAGGTGGTAGAGGGCCTGCTGTAGAGAGTCCTGTGGGTAGAGAGATAGTAGAGGGCCTGCTGTAGAGGGCCCTGTGGGTGGAGAGGTGGTAGAGGGTCCTGTGGGTAGAGAGGTGGTAGAGGGCCTGCTGTAGAGGGTCCAGTGGGTGGATAGGTAGTAGAGGGCCTGCTGTAGAGGCTCTCCTGTGGGTAGAGAGGTGGTAGAGGGCCTGCTGTAGAGGGTCCTGTGGGTAGAGAGGTGGTAGAGGGCCTGCTGTATAGGGTCCTGTGGGTAGAGAGGTGGTAGAGGGTCCTGTGGGTAGAGGGTCCTGTGGGTAGAGAGGTGGTAGAGGGCCTGCTGTAGAGGGTCCAGTGGGTGGATAGGTAGTAGAGGGCCTGCTGTAGAGGCTCTCCTGTGGGTAGAGAGGTGGTAGAGGGCCTGCTGTAGAGGGTCCTGTGGGTAGAGAGGTGGTAGAGGGTCCTGTGGGTAGAGGGTCCTGTGGGTAGAGGGTCCTGTGGGTAGAGAGGTGGTAGAGGGCCTGCTGTAGAGGGTCCTGTGGGTAGAGAGGTGGTAGAGGGCTTGCTGTAGAGGGTCCAGTGGATAGAGAGGTGGTAGAGGGCCTGCTGTAGAGGGTCCTGTGGGTGGAGAGGTGGTAGAGGGCCTGCTGTAGAGGGTCTCCTGTGGTGGTAGAGGTCGAGCGCCGGTGAGGCTCTCGAAGAAAGACCAGTCAAAATTCGCATTGTTTTTCAGTGTATGCTAGTAACGTCTGAGAGGAGTACAAGGCAGTGGCGCATGCAGGGGGGGGGGGTGTCAAATGGATCAGCTGACCCCCTCGCCGAAATTTATGAGGGGGCCCGCATAAAAGGACCCGTATTCTGGCCCATATCTGGCAGGGGCCCAGTCTTGGTAAGGCCTGATCGAGACAGGGGCCCGGTGCTGGCAGAGGCGTGATATGGGGTCAGGACAAGGGCCCGATCCTTGCATATTCTTGATGCGGGCCCGTTTCTGGTAGGGGCCCGGTCTTGGTCAGGCCCGATCGAGGCAGGGGCCCGTTGCTGGCAAAGGCGTGCCATGGGGCCCGGTCACAACAGGGCCCGGTCCTTGCATATTCTTGATACGGGCCCCTTTCTGGTAGAGACCCGGTCTTGGTCAGGTCCGATCGAGGCAGGGGCCCGGTGATGGCATAGGCGTGATATGGGGCCCGGTCAGGACGAGAGCCCGGACACAACAGCAGTGGCGGCCAGAGCGCATCAAGCGGCCAGAGCGCCTCAGGCGGCCAGAGCCCCCCCCCCCTCAGGCTGAGATGGCCATTTACCACTTTGAGAGTACCCTCAATCGATCTAAAAGGGCGCGTTTCCGGCCTGAGAGCTTTAACCCGCGCGGCGCTGGGGTCTCCAGCCGAACGCGCGGCGCTGGGGGGTAAATTTTACCCCCCTCGTATCTTGCGAACCAATAACCGCAGCGAGACGCGCAATGCGGTGATCGCAAGCTCTCAACGAGAAGAATCGAATGCATACTCGAAATTCTTAAAACAAGGTCACATGTCAGGTCACGGTCAGATCAAGTGTCAAAATGTAAGTATTTGGGTTTTTGGGCTATACTTTCCATCCAAAGCCTTGTATTGCAACTATTATCTCACAAAGTGCTCCCAAATGTATAATGCATCTCCCGCATAAGTAAAAGTGAAATGTTAAGCAAAGGTCAAGGTCAAGGTCAGGTCACAAAAGGTCACAGGTCTACGAAAGTCATGCGACACATGTTGTATGGGTTATTTTACACGTATAATTCGATAGAAGCAGCCATTTTCACAGCCTGACACCATATAATCGCCCTCAGGTCAAGGTCAGGTCACAATAAGGTCAAAATTTGAAATTGATTAATCTAAATAAACATTGCAAGTTTCTAGACTAGTTTTGTCTTCGAAATACAGTGATGACATTTATTTGTCTGTATCTGGTCAGTAAAAGCAAAAAAACGCAATTAAAAAAATGACGTTCATGAGTTACTTATTCTTAGAGACCCATAAGTCAGTCAAAAATAAAGAAATTGCTTTGAAATTCGGTTTGAACATCGTTCATACTCGGTTCTCTAATATGTCTTCCGGTTTTTTGAAAATTTTAAAACAAAAAACTTTTGTGGAAATTCTTCCCCAAAAATACGTTTTTTGCATTTTTGGGGGTAAAAAAACAATATTTTGAACATCCGAGATAGCCATTTTAAAGACCATGTTATTTCATTTCTTTTGACGCCTTTTATTTGCGATTTGCATCAACACGATATTTTCTACGATTTTTCAAACATTTCACGTTTTTTCACCAAAAATGACATGACATGATGTCACTAAAACGTCATTATCTCCTCAAAATTCTCACAAATTTCAACAAAATTGTAACACAATATGTAGAATTGATGCACCATAAGGTACTGCTAGTTTCACTTTGATATCTGTCATAGTTTTCAAGTTATGGGGAAAATCCGGGAGGGGGGGTAAAATTTACCCCCCAGCGCCGCGCGGGTTAAGTCGGTAAGAGAGGAACAATGAACATCCGCTTCTTTGAGAGGATCATCGATCGACCTGAGAGGGTAATCGTCCGGTCTAAGAGGCTCCTTGCCAGGTGTGGAAAGGCTTTACCTATATGCTAGTCTTAGAGGGTCCTTACAAGGCCTGAGAGAAGGAGTCTGAGAGGGCTTTTGCAATACCTGAAAATTCCCTAGGCTTATCCAAGATGGCCATTGTCAGGCCCGCGAGGGCCCTGTCCCAGTTTGAGATTCTGAGATTCTCGGCCATTCTGAAAGCCATTTGTCGGTCGGAGGCTTGGCCAAAACTTTGGTTTGAGGCGCCGTCCGATACAAGGCCAAAACTCGAGTGGCTTTATTTTTGCGTTAACCCGCGCCCGGCTGGGGTCTCCAGCCGAACGTGCCCCACTGGGGGGTAAATTTTGCCCCCCGCCGTATCTTCCGAACCAATGACCGCAGCAAGACGGCGATCGAAAGGTTTCATCGAGCTGAATCTATAGAATGCTTAAAGTTTGGTTTTCAATGTCATAGGTTACTCCGCCTTTTGCCAAATGCCATTCCGACTCCGACCGCCGCCGGGTCAGGTCACGCGGTGCTGCTCTCCCCAGCCTGCCCACTCACTGCGTATGTGAGGGGACTGAGAGGTGAGCGAGCGCGAGCCACAGTGTCAGTGTTTGCGAGCCTGGCCTAACTAGCGGTGGCGGCGAGTGTACTGGTGTTTGAAATCAACTAGCAGGTATGGACGAGTCAGGAGTTAAACGTGCTCTCATCGAGGCAATGAAGGAGCCGGTGTTCCTTCAGATTATCCAAGAGCGGGTGAGAGCGGCAGTCGCCGAAGCGGTCAAGGAAGCGGTGTCTGCTAAAGACCACGAGATAGACGCACTCAAGGAGGAACTCAAACAAACTAGAGAGCAAATTAACGATCTAGAACAATACTCGAGAAGACTGTGCCTCAACATATCGGACATTCCCGAGGGTGGCGTCAACGAAGACACGAATCGGCTCTTCGGTGACACGGCCAAGATGGCTGGGGTCACACTGACACCCAACGACATAGACCGCTCCCACCGAGTGGGAGTTCCAAAAGCCGGTAAAACTAGAGCCATCATAGTTGGACTCAACACCTTCGCTAAGCGCCAGGAGCTATATAACGCTCGCAAGGAGCTGAGGCAGGCGCGCACGACCCCGGGATCCAGTGTCTCGGAGGAGACAGCGAAGAAGACGTTCATTTCGGACAACCTGACGCGCGAAAATCAGTATATTATCTTCAAAGCGCGCCAATTGAAAAACGAGAAGAAAATCTGGGCGGCGTGGTCTGACGTTGGCCGTCTGAAGATCAGAGTGCGGGAAGGTGAACCCACGAAGATCGTCAGGTCGCTGGACGATCTGGTCAAGCACGCCGGCCCTCTGCTGCAGGACCGACCGGAGGCTGCACCCACTCGGGAGGCGGACGAGGGCCGCATCACCAGACAGCGGTCAAAGCATTGATGGAGTAGTGCAGTAGTGCTGGAGACGCTCGCCTCGGTCACTGGGCCCCCATCCTCACGCGCCTGACATCGCCCCTGGTCTATCTCTCGCCTTCGCTCGCCCTACGCCTCGCGCCGCCTCTGTCGCGTGACCCGTGCCCCGCTGCCGGGCGGCCGGCGCGGGGACCGCCAGTGAGCGGGCGCGTGTAGTGGAGGCCGGCGGGGCCTGGCGGTGCGTCAGACTGGTGGACTGAGGACTGGCGACCCGACAGTCTGGTGGGCTAGTCTAACGAGCTACTGGACTAGACGAACGAGCAACGGGACTGGTCTGGTGGACTGCCCAGTGGACTGGAGGGTCGGAGCTCTGACCTCATCTGGTGACGGATAAATTGGACTCTTCTTGCCCGACGGTTCAGCGGTACAGCAGACCGGGGGGCTGGTGTGCCTGTACTTCGTCAGCAGTCGTCGGTGATACAGGTTACTTGGCACATCTGCTGCCATGGCTTTCCCCTGCTACAGCCAGTGTTGTCGCTTTTTCCCGCTTATATCGCCTGGTTAACTCGCAGAAAGCAATCCTCACAATGCTCAACTTGCATAAAGAGCAACGCTTTTCTGACTATCCTCGCATTCTGATACGAATTTATGTCGTGTTCCAGTGTATTATTGACTGACCCGTGTCAACCTGTGTGTCAGCCGTGTCAACCTGTGTGTGTGTGTCAGCCGTGTCAACCTGTGTGTCAGCCGTGTCAACCTGTGTGTGTGTCAGCCGTGTCAACCTGTGTGTGTGTCAGCCGTGTCAACCTGTGTGTATCAGCCGTGTCAACCTGTGTGTGTGTCAGCCGTGTCAACCTGTGTGTGTTAGCCGTGTCAACCTGTGTGTGTCAGCCGTGTCAACCTGTGTGTGTGTCAGCCGTGCCAACCTGTGTGTGTCAGCCGTGTCAACCTGTGTGTGTTAGCCGTGTCAACCTGTGTGTGTTAGCCGTGTCAACCTGTGTGTGTCAGCCGTGTTAACCTGTGTGTGTGTGTCAGCCGTGTCAACCTGTGTGTGTCAGCCGTGTCAACCTGTGTGTGTTAGCCGTGTCAACCTGTGTGTGTCAGCCGTGTCAACCTGTGTGTGTGTCAGCCGTGTCAACCTGTGTGTGCCAGCCGTGTCAACCTGTGTATATGCACTGCAATTTGAGCCACCATGTTCAAGTATAATTTACAAAAATACTGTACGCATTGCACATTGATGTTTTCATTTGTTATGTTATATATTCAATTGATGCGTGTTCATTTGTTATGTTATGTATTCAATTGTTATGTTATGTATTCAATTGTTATGTCCAGTATAACAATTTGAAGCGAACGTTATGCGCTGCTATTGGAAAAAGCGATGGTGACGCTGCGATGAGCGACCAGCAACGTATTGCGACTCATGCTTAGTTCCTACCATGAATTAATGTACATATGTTTTGCCAGTGCAGCTCGCCGCCACCGCGAACTGCAGTCACCAAACGGCCGCCGTAGTCGTAGCCGCCTCGTTGGGGGAGCTCTCTCGTCCGCGGTTCGCGAAGCGCCCTGCGCCTCCAAAATTCCGGGCCACCGAGCGACTGTCGCCGCTGCCTCATTCGACCGCCACGCCACAAAAGATACCTCCGAGTCAATCAGGGAAGTTATTTATCCCCATCCCAGCTGCTCCAACCTTTAGGCTTGCTCATTGCAGAGACAACGTACCACACCGCGCCATGCATACAATGACGAACTCATAATGGTTCATTCTCGGATTGCTGACAAACTTAAATGTGTTGCTGATAATTAGTGGCATAGAATTAAACCCGGGTCCAACTCTGAACGAGCTTACCATTTCGCACATTAACATAAATAGCCTGACCGCTCACAACAAGCTGGACGAACTCCATGAATTTGTCGAGGCGAACGATGTAAAAATACTAGCACTAACTGAAACAAAATTACATAACACCGTCGACAACTGTCTGTACACTATCAGCGGATACCATGCGCCTCTCACTAAACATAGAAGCAGACGCGGAGGGGGAGTTGCTCTTTACGTCCACAAATCTTTACCGGTTCAGAGACTGCAACACTTAGAAATTGGGAACGAATAATGGATCTGGGCAAAAATACAAACACAAAATATCACGTTAATTATCAGTACCATTTACCTACCCCCACATTCGACTGCTGATACACAACAACAATTCATAGAAAATCTCACCGAATCTTTCCAACAAGCACAGAGGTACGCACCCACAGTCACACTCATAGTAGGCGACCTAAACACTGGTAACATTTATCTCAACCAACAAATTCACCAACACAGCGGCATAACACCACTCGACCACAGACTACAGGACGCTACAGACGCACTCGAGTTCCATCAAATTATCGACGAACCCACACGGATGACGTACAGCGTAGCAAATCTACGAGACCTGATCTTCACAAATAACAAGGACACTATCATCTGTAGTGGCACACTGTCATCATTTGCCCAGTTAGATCACTTTCCGATATTTGCCAAACTCACTTTAACAGTTACACATGCAAATACTAACAGAACACACAAGACGATATGGGACTACGAAAAATCTGCCATTAAATCCATACCAACTAAGCATATAACACATAAAACAAGTAACAGACCTTGGATAACAGCTGAACTACGACAAAACATTAGGAAACGTGAACGCCTCTTTAAAATAGCTAAACAAACACAGACCAATCAGAGATGAGCTCAGTGGCGACACCAGCGCAATATTGTTACATCCATGAACCGGCGGCTGAAAGCAGAACACATACGCGCACAAGTACAAAAATTAATAGTACAGAAACCCAATCCATACAAATATCACCAAACACTCCGCACCATCACAGGACGCACACGCGATGACGCTATACCACCACTCGTAGGACACGACGGAGACATCATTACCGACAATTTCAACAAAGCGACACTACTGAGCGACTATTTTGCCTCTCAACCGACGCTAGACATACCCGACACACACCAGCCACCACACACCACCCAAAACACGCCGATACCCACTCTTGAGCGTCTCACGACCACCGAACAAGAAGTATTAAAGGAAATAGTTCACCTTCAACATGCGTTTTGAACTGAAATAACAGTTTTGTAGCCCGTGTTGAGAAATCCTTATCTGGAACTTTTCTTGGCTGAAAAGACTCCAGCCGAAGATATTTGACTTTTTGGCGAAGGAATACGGCGCATATATGATGTACCGTACCGTCTGAAAGTGCCAGCACTGCCATGGAGCATGCGCAGACCAATAACGCACACCATAAAATCAATAATTTGCAACCTTCTGTCCTGAATTGGCGCGATGTAGGACCATTTTTAAAAAGAAAAAAAGAAACTGTATTAAAAAATATAATAAAATCGTGTTCTGAAAAAATATCCGAAGGTGAACTATTTCCTTTAAGTATATTGAATTCCCTTGATGCTAACGAATCCACTGGCCCTGACGATATACCCGTTAAACTACTAAAGCTAACCGCACTCATAATCGCCAAACCCCTGTCGGAATTGTTCAATAAATCCCTTGAACTAGGAATCTACCCCAGCAAATTCAAGGAAGCGCACATCCGGCCAATCTTAAAAAACAAAGGCTCCTCGTCTGATCACGCAGCTACAGACCCATAAGCATCTTGTCGGCCCTTTCTAAAGTATTGGAAAAAAATTGTCTACAACAAAATGTACACACATTTAATCGAACACTCTCTTCTAACTGAAAAACAGAGTGGGTATCGGCGGCACCACAGCACAGTACAACAGCTTCTTTACCTTACACACAATCTTTACAAATCACTGACTCTGGACGAGACTTCACCGCCATATACTTGGGCATTTCAAAATATTTTGATAAAATTTGGCATCAGGGCTTATTGTACAAATGCAAAAATGATTTTGGACTTTCTGGCAAACTCCTGCAATGGCTCAAATCCTACCTAAAAGATAGAAAACATCGAGTTAGTATTAATAGAACGCTTTCGGATTCCCAAATTATAAACGCCGGATGTCCACGGGGATCAGTTCTGGGGCCACTACTTGCTCTTATTTACCTCGACGGACTCTCGACCCGGACGCAAAATGACATCTTATTTTTCGCTGACGATACTTCTCTTTACGCATCCCACGAGACCAGCGACTTACACGCGACCCAACTTTCTCTTCACCGTGACCTAGACGAAATTCATGCATATGGTCGAGAATGGGCCATCACTTTCAACACCACAAAAACAATACAACAAACTTTCTCTCAGAAACAAGAACACCGGGCACCCACACTTGCATTCGGAGGCAATGCAATACCAAAGCACAACAATCACAAACATCTCGGCTTAGCGTTTTCTACAGACCTGCGATTTCATCACCACGTAAACGAGATCTGTCTAAAAGTAAACAAAACGCTCGGTCCACTCTATCCTGTAGCACAGTACCTGCCACCCCCATTCTTGACCAAATCTACAAAATCTACGTGAAACCACACTTTGACTACGCAGACACTATCTACGACGGACACATCACGATACACGACGCTACTAGACTCGAAACGTTACAAAACAGAGCAGCCAGACTCACAGCAGGAGCGCTTTTCCAGACATCGACTGCAAAATTACGAACAGAACTAGGAGGGGACAAACTGACAACCAGACGACGCCTCCACGGACTGACATTGTTTCACAAACTGAGCCACCTCACACATCACATTCCCGGTTACATCACAGACATCATACCACGAACACAAGTACAGGACACAAATAGAGCGCTTAGGAATGCAAACACGCACAGCCACGAGCGGCCCCACACAACTTCATACCAGCGATCTTTTTTCATCCAAACAAACAATTTGAGTAAAGTGCGTGTGTATGTCCATTTTGTAGTTTTGTCCTTTGCTCAGCTGTGCAGCCTAAACTATTGCGAGCAGATGGATGAAATTTGCACACGATCCAGGTGACATTTCAACAACGTGCAGTGTCAAGAAACGGACTCGCTGGGGTGCACAATGAGCGGGTGGCACGAGCTGCACAAATGGTTATTTCTCCATTGGTTTAACGTGTAGAAAAATCGGAGCGAAATGTGTGAAAAATGCGCAAAATCGTGAAACACGATGCAATCCCAGGTCGATATCTCGGAGACTATGCGTCCAATCGGCATGCGACAAACACAGACGTGTAGATAAATTACCGGGCTGCCGTATGCAATGTGGTTCGGCGAACGGTGTGTGGCGCGAGCAAAGTTAATGGCTACACAATCGCAAATCACGGTTTTATGAAGTAATTCACGATTTAATTTAGTGCTCCGAACCTATGGGACTTGAAGAGCTGAAACAAACGCAATTTTGCAGCTTTTGCAGCGGCAGGTACCGGCTTTATTATGCATGAAAACCGAAGCTTTCTATTAAATATTTAATAGCTTAAATTGGCCTGGAATATATAAATTGACCATTTTAGAATATGTATTTCATCACATCGCCATATCGTCAACAACAGAGGGAGGTACACAATACAAAAATATACACCTGTAAAGCGCAATAATTTCTGACGAATAACCACCCAAAATGCATTGATATCAACAAACATGAACGTTATAATGGCAGTGTTAATATAACGCTTTTAGGAGAGATAAAAAATATTCGGCGTAATAAAACATTACATCAACATATTTCGCTCCAGATCAATTTGCGTCGGGAAAATAATTGACGCATATTTAAATTCTGAACTCTTTATTGTAAGGCCTACCCGAGATTGGTGATGTTCGGGACGGAAACAGGATTCGGGGGAGGGATACAGGAACGGGATACAGGAACGGGATACAGAAACGGGATACAGGAACGGGATACAGGAACGGGATACAGGAACGGGATACAGGAACGGGATTCAGGAACGGGATACAGGAACGGGATACAGGAACGGGATTCAGGAACGGGATACAGGAACGGGATACAGGAACGGAATACAGGAACGGGATACAGGAACGGGATACAGGAACTGGATACAGGAACGGGATACAGGAACGGGATACAGGAACGGGATACAGGAACGGGATACAGGAACGGGATACAGGAACGGGATACAGGAACGGGATACAGGAACGGGATACAGGCACGGGATACAGGAACGGGATTCAGGAACGGGATACAGGAACGGGATACAGGAACGGGATACAGGAACGGGATACAGGAACGGGATACAGGAACGGGATTCAGGAACGGGATACAGGAACGGGATACAGGAACGGGATACAGGAACGGGATACAGGAACGGGATACGGGATACGGGATACGGGATACGGGATACGGGATACGGGATACGGGATACGGGATACGAGATACGGGATACGGGATACGGGATACGGGATACGGGATACGGGATACGGGATACGGGATACGGGATACGGGATACGGGATACGGGATACGGGATACGGGATTTGGGATTTGGGATTTGGGATTTGGGATTTGGGATTTGGGATACGGGAACGGGATACGGGATTTGGGTACGGGATTCGGGATACGGGATTCAGGAACGGGCCACGGGCCACGGGCTACGAGCTACGGTCTACGGTCTACGGGCTACGGGCTACGGGCTACGGGAACGGGCTACGGGAACGGGCTACGGGATTCGGGATACTGGATTCACGAACGGGATACGGGAACGGGCTACGGGAACGGGCTACGGGAACGGGCTACAGGAACGGGCTACGGGATTCAGGAACGGGATACGGGATTCACGAACGGGATACGGGCACGGGCTACGGGCTACGGGCTACCGGCTACGGGAACGGGATACGGGATACGGGAACTTGGTTACCTTCGCATTGCGGAGCAAGCGGGCCACACTTGTCTATATTACTATTTGAGTAAAGTGCGTGTGTATGTATGTATGTATGTGGCCATTTTGCAGTTTTGTTCTTTGCTCAGTTGTGCAGCCTAAACTATTGCGAGCAGATGGCTGCAATTTTCACACGATCCAGGTGACATTTCAACGACGTGCTGTGTCAAGAAACGGGCTCGCCAGGGTGCACAATGAGCGCGTGGCACGAGCTGCAAAAAAAAACTTTTCTCCATTGGTTTAACACGTGGAAAACCCGAAGCGAAATGTGTAAAAAATCGAAAAACACGATGCAATCCCAGGTCGATATCTCGGAGACTGCGTCCGATCGGCATGCAACATACACAGGCCTGTAGAACAATTAACGGGCTGGCGTATGCAATGTGGTTCGGCGAACGGTGTGTGGCGCGTGCAAAGTTAATGGCTTCACACACGCAAATCACGGTTTTATGACGTGCTTCACGATTACATTTAGTGCTCCGAACCTATGAGACTTGAAGAGCTGAAACAAACGTAATTTTGCAGACGAAGGTACCGGCTTTATTATGAATGATAACTGAAGCTTTCTGTTAAATATTGAATAGCTTAAATCGGTCTGGAATATATAGACTTACCATTTTATATTATGAATTCCATCACACCGCCATATCGTCAATAACGGAGGGCGGTAGACAATAAAAAAATATACAGCTGCAAAGCGCAATCAATTCTGTCCAATAACCACCCAAAATGTATTCATATTGACAAACATGAACGTTATAATGGCAGTGTTAATATAACGCTTTCAGCCCTTTTTTATTCGGCGTTATTACAACAAACATTAAAATTGACATTACATCAAAATATCTCGCTACAGATCAATTTGCGTCAGCAAAACCTCGCCATAGTGAAAAGCATGCTAAGTAAAAAACAAGCAAAAAACGAACCTCCGTCGGCGGATACCAAATTGACGTATATCTAAATTCCGAACTCGTGATTGTAAACCCTACCCGATATTGGTGATGTTCGGAACGAGTACGGGACGGGAACGGGCTACGGGCTACGGGTTACGGGATTCCAGAAACGGGATACGGGGTTCACGAACGGGCTACGGGTTACGGGCTACGGGATTCCAGAAACGGGCTACGGGATTCACGAACGGGCTACGGGTTACGGGCTACGGGCTACGGGTAACGGGCTACGGGCTACGGGCTACGGGCTACGGGCTACGGGCTACGGGCTACGGGCTACGGGCTACGGGCTACGGGCTACGGGCTACGGGCTACGGGCTACGGGCTACGGGCTACGGGCTACGGGCTACGGGCTACGGGCTACGGGCTACGGGCTACGGGCTACGGGCTACGGGCTACGGGCTACGGGCTACGGGCTACGGGCTACGGGCTACGGGCTACGGGCTACGGGCTACGGGCTACGGGCTACGGGAGCGGGATTCCAGAAACGGGATACGGGATTCACGAACGGGCTACGGGCTACGGGCTACGGGTAACGGGCTACGGGCTACAGGCTACGGGCTACAGACTACGGGCTACGGGCTACGGGCTACGGGAACGGGATACGGGATACGGAAACTTGGTTACCTTCGCATTGCGGAGCAATCGGGTCACACTTGTATTTGTCTATTTGAAAAACATTGACCAGGCTTGAATCTTCTTCAAACGGAAATTCCACTTCCAATCGAGGAATTGTCCTGGTTACTCATCAAACAATTGGTCAAGCGGTCACGTGTCCCCCAAAAATATAAACAAATCTGAGATTGCAATAAAATGTCCCTCGTTTCAATGCAAGTTTCTTCAATAAACAGGTTTGATGTCTTAACTATGATGGTTTGTGAACTGCGAGCCGCCAAATGTAGGCCTGCTGAATGACCTCAGAAAAGTGCCCGAGGCTATATCTTGAAAACCGTTACTCGGATCATTTGTTCGTTGGCACAGCTGGCTTCCCCGCCTATGATAACCCCCTAGACCAAATTACAGCCCAAAATAAAATATGGTGGTGTTATGCCTTGGTCGATCTATCGTGGAATGCCCCAACTATAATATGTTATTCTATGTGTTCTTTATAGCATAACGTTATGACAGCACAAACTCCCCGCTCCCCCATGTCACAATTCGTGACGTTGTGGCTGACTACCCCCCCCCCCCCACCCCTCATGCGTTACGTAATTAATGGACGGCCCCTAACGACGGACATAACAACGACGGCATATTTACGCAGGCTGCTTGTAACGTAAACAACCGTTGAGGACCAGGGGCGCAGCCAGACCTTCAGAAAGAGGGGGGAGGAGGGCAAGCCCCTGGGAGAGGCCCCCCACCCCAAAAAATACCCCTGAATATGAAAAACTCTCCGGATTTCGGGCACTTTATTTTGTGAGGCCCCCTTTTTAACAATTTTTCTTCGTCTACTTTTGATGAGCTGGATTGGACTAGGACCCTCAGTAGGCATTGCACTGATCGCATTACTAATTTGTATTGTTACGTACAGGAGAGAAAACATATCTTAGCTGACAACAGGTGGGGGTCGGCTTTTGAGTGTGGGGGCGGCAAATGACGAAAAATGTACCCCCATTTTGATACGTGTATTTAAGCCTTTGCAACATTTTTTATGTGGATTTTCATGTTATGGTAGGTATAGGTATGTACTTGTTAGTTAGCGGTTTTGCCTGATACGGTTTTTTGCCTGATTTTTGCCTGATTTTTACGGTTTTGCCTGATACAACCCAGAAATATAGGCGGTGGGCCTTGTAGCTTGGATAATAAGCTAAAAATGTTATTCATTCAATTCAGCGTTACGACGAACCGATGATGATGACTTCGTTATGACGATGACTACCGATGTGACGCCGCGAAGCGGCGTGAATATTTTAATTTTACGTCCTGGAAAACGAAATGTTAATATTGGAACCACACCGTGAGGTGAGATGGCTTGATGAGATGGTCCTGGCCTGTTTCCACTATTAGCTCTTCGATCCAGCAAATTGTGCACCGCTGGAGCAGCTTCCGGGTGCCGATCTCCTCGTCTTTGCGTTCGCGTCGCCTTTTTCGGAACTCTGCTAACTAGCTAAACATGTAGCCTGCTTGCAGCTTGAAAGTGAATATTTTATGAAGGGAATGGGCACTGGGGCCAGCAATTCCCGCCAAGGAGAGCCTCTGCCAGACACTTAATGAAATTCTTTTTCCCATTTTCCAAATTTGTATAAGCAATTGCGAAACTAATGTCATGCCGCGAAGCGGCGCGAAAATTTCCAGTTTTTGACACTAGCTGGATTTCGACTGCACTGCAAAGGCAATTTTTACGATAAATTGTTAATTTTTCCCGCAAAAGGTGGGGGGGGGGGGGGGGGGGGGGAGGTGGGGTCGACCCCCCCTGCCTTCTAAAAGTGGGGGAGTTTGCCCAGACCTCCCCCGACCCTTCCGTCGGCGACGCCCCTGGCTGACAAATATCCCGCGAGTCACTGGGGGCTTTTTTTACCCCCTTAGGAATATTAGGAATATCTCAATAACTAATGCAGATATCGACGCCAAACTTTCAGTACCTTTCCGGGCATCATTTCTACACCTTTTGAGAAAAAAATGGAAAAAAATTGTCAGATTTTTTCGAGATATAGTGAATTTAGTGACGTCACTAAACACGATTTTGACACCAAAATCGGCTAAACTTTGCCAGGACGTACAAATGCCGCATTTGAAACAAATGCAATAAAAAAAACGCTAAAAGGTAGGAAATTGCAAGGGCTACAAACCAGCTATCTCGAAATTAAAAAAAAAAAAATGCCCACAAAATCAAATTTTTCAAAGATATTGAAAAAACCGGAATACATGTCAGATAACGACATATGGGCAACTACCATACCAAATTTCAAAATGATATCTTTTTTGAATGTCATGGCATGTATGTGTCATGTATGGGTAAATCATGACGTCATATTTTGAAATTGCGTTTTTTTTTGCTTTTATTGACCGGATATAGGCAAATACATGCCAGCACTGTTTTTTTTATAGATAAAACTGATATAGAAACATGTTTTTTTTCATTTCGATTTATCAATTTCAAATTTTGACTTTCAGTGACCTGAACTTGACACCAACTTCACGTAAATGAAGTCAGGTGGTAAAATGGCTACCACTATCGAATTCTACGCGTAAAAGCATCCATGAAATATGTGCTGCATGACTTTCGTAGATATTTTGTGTGTAGTGACCTTTTGTGACCTGACCTTGACCTTTTCCAACAATCTTACTTTAGCTCATGTGGGATATGTATCATACCTTTGACAGCACTTTGGGGGTGATTTTAGGCGCAATCGAAGGCCATGGATGGCAAGTATGTATTGTCCATAAACTCAAATACCTCGATTTTGACGTTTGACTTGACCGTGACCTGACATGTGACCTTAATTTGGAATTTTTAAGTTTGCGTTAGGTTTATCTCATTGAGCGCTTTCGAATGCCGCCTTGCGCGTCCCGCTGCGATAATTGGTTCTGCAGATACCAGGGGTCTCCCCCCCCCCCCCCCCCAGTGAGTCGTGTTACAGAATATACCCCAGTGACTGCCGGGATATTGCACCACACACTCTCCTGAGAGGATTTTTTTTTAAAATTGTTTTGTTCTACCACCGCCCCCCCCCCCCCGAATTCAAAAACGCATCAGACTTATCAAATTACCATTTTTAAACCCAAGAAAACACTGCACCAGGTAGGTCAGAGTACAACACATTACCGCTCATTATGACTGCGCCGACCACGGCTAGCAGGCGCTCCAGGCGACGGCTAGCAACCCCTGGGCAGGCTCGAGGGGCCCGTTCACAGACTCAATGGCCCTCTGGATAAGCTCGAGAGGGCCCTGAACAGACTCATGGCCCCTTGGGAAGCCGAGAGGCCCCTGATCAGGCTCTAATAGCCCCTGGGCAGGTTCGAGAGGCCCCTGAACGGGATCAATGGACCATTGGGAAAGCTCGAGAGGCCCCTGAACAGACTCTAATGGCCCCTAGGCAGATTCAAGAGGCCCTTGAACAGACTCAATGGGCCCCTGGGTAAGCTCGAGAGGCCCCTGGGCAGGTTCGAGAGGCTCCTGGGCAAGCTCGAGAGGCATCTGGGCAGGCTCTAATGGCCCCTGGGCAGGTTCGAGGCCCCTGAACAGACTCGATGGGCCTCTGGGAAAACTATAATGGACCCCTGGGCAGGTTAAAGAGGCTCCAAAGCAGACTATAATGGGCCCCTGGCCAGGCTCGAGAGGCCCCTGAACATACTCAATGGGCCCATGAACATGCTCGAGAGGCCACTGGGCAGGTTTGTTAGGCCGTAGGTGGGCTCAATTGGCCCCTGAACAAGTGGACATGCTCTAGAGGCCCCTGGGCTGGTTTGGGGGGGGGGGGCCCTGAGTGGGCTCAATGGGCCCCTGGGCATGCTCTAAAAGTCCCTGGGCATGTTTGTGCGCCCTTAAGTGGGCTCAATGGGGCCCCTGGACATGCTGGAGAGGCCCCTGGACAGTTTTTTGGGCCCATCGGTGGGCTCAATGGCCCCTGGACATGCCCAAGAGGCCCCCTGGGCCGGCTTCGAAAGCCCTTCAGTGTCTCTGAGGGCCCTTGACATGCACCAGAGTGACCCTTGCCTGGTTTGAGGGCTCCTCTGACTTTTTCAAAGCCATTTAGCTAATGCAAATGGTATCTGGGCCAATCTCGGCGGGGCCCCCTGTGACCCGTAAGGGGGGGGGGGGGCAATCCCCCCTGGCTGCGCCCCTGTTGAGGACCCGAAACAAGTTTCGATTCCCCGAAACTTCTTCTTCTAAAAGGGGCCCACTAGTCCTGTGTCGAAATTACTTAGCAGCGAGTTAATTATTTCACCACAACCCGTTTTTCGATCTGCTATCTCAGTGCAAAACTCCATGTTAAAGGTGAACTATTCCCTTTAAAGGAAATAGTTCACCTTCAACATGGGATTTTGAACTGAAATAGCAGTTTTGTAGCCCGTGTTGAGAAATCCTTATCTGCAACTTGTCTTGGCTGAAAAGACTCTCCAGCCGAAGATATTTGACTTTTTGGCGAAGGAATGCGGCGCATATATGATATACCGTACCGTCTGAGAGTGCCAGCACTACCAGGGCGCATGCGCAGACCAATAACGCACACCATAACATTAATAATTTACGACCTTCTGTCCTGAATTGGCGCGATGTAGGACCATTTTTGAAAAGAAAAAAAAGAAACTGTATCAAAAAATATAATAAAATCGTGTTCTGAAAAATGTCCGAAGGCGAACTATTTCCTTTAACACGTCACCCAGTTCATCCCACCTTCACACCTCACCCAGCTTCACCCCACCTTCACACCTCACCCAGCTTCATCCCAGCTTCACACCTCACCCAGCTCCACCCCACCTTCACACATCGCCCAGCTTCACCCCACCTTCACACGTCACCCAGCTTCACTCCACCTTCAAACGTCACCCAGCCTACCGCTTCACTCCGATCAAAACACCGACGCAGTCATGGAGCGCTGTATGTTACACATGGAGCGCTGTATGTTACACATGGAGCGTTGTATGTTACACATGGAGCGCTGTGTGTTACACATGGAGCGCTGTATGTTACACCGACGCTCATTCCGGGTTCAGTAGATGGAATATACCGCCCGACCAATTCGTACAGTGGAAAACAGAAATGACGGCGACACAACCTGTTCACATCGATATATACATCAGCAGTCAGCACGCACAAAGTCCTACGTAATATGTTCGCAGCCCGTCCCACAGGCCAGGTAGCGGCGCACCAGCCCAGCGCCATCCGCGGTACAGCTCCCCACCCCTCAACGCCGTCCGCGGCACAGCTCCTCACCCCTCAACGCCGTCCGCGGCACAGCTCCCCACCCCTCAGCGCCGTCCGCGGCACAGCTCCCCACCCCTCAGCGCCGTCCGCCGCACAGCTCCCCACCCCTCAGCGCCATCCGCGGCACAGCTCCCAGCTCCCCACCCCTCAGCGCCGTCCGCGGCACAGCTCACCACCCCTCAGCGCCGTCCGCGGCACAGCTCACCACCCCTCAACGCCATCCGCAGCACAGCTCCCCACCCCTCAGCGCCACCCGCGGCACAGCTCCCCACCCCTCAGCGCCGTCCGCGGCACAGCTCCCCACCCCTCAACGCCATCCGCAGCACAGCTCCCCACCCCTCAGCGCCACCCGCGGCACAGCTCCCCACCCCTCAACGCCGTCCGCGGCACAGCTCCCCACCCCTCAGCGCCGTCCGCGGCACAGCTCCCCACCCCTCAGCGCCACCCGCGGCACAGCTCCCCACCCCTCAACGCCATCCGCAGCACAGCTCCCCACCCCTCAGCGCCACCCGCGGCACAGCTCCCCACCCCTCAACGCCGTCCGCGGCACAGCTCCCCACCCCTCAGCGCCACCCGCGGCACAGCTCCCCACCCCTCAGCGCCGTCCGCGGCACAGCTCCCCACCCCTCAGCGCCACCCGCGGCACAGCTCCCCACCCCTCAGCGCCGTCCGCGGCACAGCTCACCACCCCTCAACGCCATCCGCAGCACAGCTCCCCACCCCTCAGCGCCACCCGCGGCACAGCTCCCCACCCCTCAACGCCGTCCGCGGCACAGCTCCCCACCCCTCAGCGCCACCCGCGGCACAGCTCCCCACCCCTCAGCGCCGTCCGCGGCACAGCTCCCCACCCCTCAACGCCGTCCGCGGCACAGCTCCCCACCCCTCAGCGCCGTCCGCGGCACAGCTCCCCACCCCTCAGCGCCACCCGCGGCACAGCTCTCCACCCCTCAGCGCCATCCGCGGCACAGCTCCCCACCCCTCAGCGCCGTCCGCCGCACAGCTCCCCACCCTCAGCGCCATCCGCGGCACAGCTCCCCACCTCTCAGCGCCGTTCGCGGCACAGCTCCCCACCCCTCAACGCCATTCGCAGCACAGCTCCCAGCTCCCCACTCCTCAAAGCCGTCCGCGGCACAGCTCCCCACCCCTCAGCGCCATCCGCGGCACAGCTCCCAGCTCCCCACCCCTCAGCGCCATCCGCGGCAGAGCTCCCCACCCCTCAGCACCATCCGCGGCACAGCTCCCCACCCCTCAGCGCCATCCGCGGCACAGCTCCCCACCCCTCATCGCCGTCTGCGGCACAGCTCCCCACCCCTCAGCGCCATCCGCGGCACAGCTCCCCACCCCTCAGCGCCGTCTGTGGCACAGCTCCCCGCCCCTCAGCGCCGTCCGCGGCACAGCTCCCCACCCCTCAGCGCCATCCGCGGCACAGCTCCCAGCTCCACACCCCTCAGCGCCATCCGCGGCAGAGCTCCCCACCCCTCAGCGCCATCCGCGGCACAGCTCCCCACCCCTCAGCGCCATCCGCGGCACAGCTCCCCACCCCTCATCGCCGTCTGCGGCACAGCTCCCCACCCTTCAGCGCCATCCGCGGCACAGCTCCCCACCGCTCAGCGCCATCCGCGGCACAGCTCCCCACCCCTCATCGCCGTCTGCGGCACAGCTCCCCACCCTTCAGCGCCATCCGCGGCACAGCTCCCCACCCCTCAGCGCCGTCTGCGGCACAGCTCCCCGCCCCTCAGCGCCGTCCGCGGCACAGCTCCCCACCCCTCAGCGCCGTCCGCGGCACAGCTCCCCACCCCTCAGCGCCGTCCGCGGCACAGCTAAAGTTATAAAAAAAGTATCTGTGGCCCCCATTGCAGACGGCGACACACAGTTGGCGTCATTGGATAGGTGATATGTATGACCGAACTCCAACATATGATGGCTTCCACACTATCACACTTGCACACTATCACACTTGCACACTATCACACTATCACACTTGCACACTACCACACTATCACACTTGCACACTATCACACTATCACACTTGCACAATATCACACTTGCACAATATCACACTATCACACTTGCACAATATCACACTTGCACAATATCACACTATCACACTTACACACTATCACACTTGCACTCTATCACACTATCATACTTACACACTACCACACTATCACACTTGTACACTATCACACTTGCACACTATCACACTATCACAATATCACACTTGCACAATATCACACTATCAAACTATCGCCCTATCACACCAGCATACTTGCACAATATCACGCTATCACACTTGCACCCTATCACACTTGCACACTATCACCCTTGCACACTATCACCCTTGCACACTACCACACTTGCACCCTATCGCACTATCACACTATCACACTATCAAACTATCACACTATCACACTATCAAACTATCACACTATCACACTATCACATTGGCACACTGGCACACCATCACACTATCACACTTTCACACTACCACACTTGGACCCTATCGCACTATCACACTATCAAACTATCAAACTATCACACTGGCACACTATCCCACTTGTACCCTATCGCACTATCACACTATCACACTATCACACTTGCACACTATCACAATATCACACTTGTACACTATCACACTTGCATACTATCACCCTATCACACTTGCACACTATCTCTGGCTCAGGCTCAGAGCGCTGACCGGCTGACGGACCGTCACCGCCCGCCAATGACACTACAGATCAGTCAACCAGGCTGACAGACGGCTCAGTTCAAACCGGCTCACATCAGCTGCAGCTCACTCAGTTCAAACTGGCTCACATCAGCTACAGCTCAACTCAAACCGGCTCACATCAGCTGCATCTCAGTTCAAACCGGCTCACATCAGCTGCAGCTCACTCAGTTCAAACCGGCTCACATCAGCTACAGCTCACTCAGTTCAAACCGGCTCACATCAGCTGCAGCTCACTCAGTTCAAACCGGCTCACATCAGCTGCAGCTCACTCAGTTCAAACCGGCTCACATCAGCTGCAGCTCACTCAGTTCAAACCGGCTCACATCAGCTGCAGCTCACTCAGTTCAAACCGGCTCACATCAGCTGCAGCTCACTCGCGTCCTGTGAGACCAACTCCAGAGTCCAGTGAGCACCACTCATCTGGCCACCTTCACAGGAGAGCTGAGCGGCAGTCATAGCGGCCCGCTTCAGCTGAGCCGTCAGTGCCCGCCGTCAGTTGACCATACCCCACCCGTGTCACGGTCCAGTACCACCCGTCACCGGTCCAGTACCACTCTTCACCGGTCCAGTACCACCCTTCACCGGTCCAGTACCACCCTTCACCGGTCCAGTACCACCCTTCACCAGTCCAGTACCACCCTTCACCGGTCCAGTACCACCCTTCACCGGTCCAGTACCACCCTTCACCGGTCCAGTACCACCCTTCACCAGTCCAGTACCACCCTTCACCGGTCCAGTACCACCCTTCACCGGTCCAGTACCACCCGTCACCTGGTCACCCTTCTTCACTGGTCATTTCACAACTCTATCACCCGTGCCCTGGTCCTCCCAGGCCTCACCACTGGATAACCATTCAGCTCTATCACCCGTGCCCTGGTCTTCCCAGGCCTCACCACTGGATAACCATTCAGCTCTATCACCCGTGCCCTGATCTTCCCAGGCCTCACCACTGGATAACCATTCAGCTCTATCACCCGTGCCCTGGTCCTCCCAGGCCTCACCACTGGATAACCATTCAGCCCTATCACCCGTGCCCTGGTCTTCCCAGGCCTCCCTACTGGATAACCATTCAGCTCGATCACCCGTGCCCTGGTCTTCACAGGCTTCACCACTGGATAACCATTCAGCTCTATCACCCGTGCCCTGGTCTTCACAGGCCTCACCACTGGATAACCATTCAGCTCTATCACCCGTGCCATGGTCTTCCCAGGCCTCACCACTGGATAACCATTCAGCTATATCACCCATGCCCTGGTCTTCCCAGGCCTCACCACTGGATAACCATTCAGCTCTATCACCCGTGCCCTGGTCTTCCCAGGCTTTACCACTGGATAACCATTCAGCTATATCACCCGTGCCCTGGTCCTCCCAGGCTTCACCACTGGATAACCATTCATCTCTATCACCCGTGCCCTGGTCTTCCCAGGCCTCACCACTGGATAACCATTAAACTCTATCACCCGTGCCCTGGTCTTCCCAGGCCTCACCACTGGATAACCATTCAGCTCTATCACCCGTGCCCTGGTCCTCCCAGGCTTCACTACTGGATACCATTCAGCTCGATCACCGTGCCCTGGTCTTCCCAGGCCTCACTACTGGATAACCATTCAGCTCTATCACCCGTGCCCTGGTCCTCCCAGGCTTCACTACTGGATACCATTCAGCTCGATCACCCGTGCCCTGGTCTTCCCAGGCCTCACTACTGGATAACCATTCAGCTCTATCACCCGTGCCCTGGTCCTCCCAGGCTTCACTACTGGATACCATTCAGCTCGATCACCCGTGCCCTGGTCTTCCCAGGCCTCACTACTGGATAACCATTCAGCTCATCACCCGTGTCTTCCCAGGCCTCACCACTGGATAACCATTCAGCTCTATCACCCGTGCCCTGGTCCTCCCAGGCTTCACTACTGGATACCATTCAGCTCTATCACCCGTGCCCTGGTCTTCCCAGGCCTCACTACTGGATAACCATTCAGCTCATCACCCGTGTCTTCCCAGGCTTCACTACTGGATAACCATTCAGCTCTATTACCCGTGCCCTGGTCCTCCCAGGCTTCACTACTGGATACCATTCAGCTCTATCACCCGTGCCCTGGTCTTCCCAGGCCTCACTACTGGATAACCATTCAGCTCATCACCCGTGTCTTCCCAGGCTTCACTACTGGATAACCATTCAGCTCTATTACCCGTGTCTTCCCAGGCTTCACTACTGGATAACCATTCAGCTCTATTACCCGTGTCTTCCCAGGCTTCACTACTGGATAACCATTCAGCTCATCACATACTGTTGTGATGTAAATCACATCACATACCCAGCCCAGCCATTTTATGGCGTCACCAGCTCGATCAGCCGTGCCCTGGTCTTCCCAGGCTTCACTACTGGATACCACTCAGCTGATCACAGACCGTTCGGAGCAAACCCAGCCATTTTGTGACGTCACCAGACCATTATTGTCGGACAGTCACTCCGAATGGCTCACAGACTAAAGCCTACGCGTTGTACAGCTTTAGACCCACCCAATATATGGAATTATCGACTGTACAGATGATCTTTGTGGCTTTGAGCCACACCTGTTTTACACCTCTCCTTAACATTTGTATGTTTTGTTCACACACTATCAATATCAAATGAAATCGAGAACCTCTGCAGGCATCTGACACATCGAAAACCCTTTCCTACATATCACTTTTTCATTTCCAAACAGTCCTCTTTTATACCTTTGTCCCCCTGAAACTGCTGCTCTGCTCTTCATCCAGTCGATCTCTTCGTACACCTTTTCTGCGCCTGGCCTCTTCGTACACCTTTCTGCGCCTGTCCTCCTCTTCAGTCTCCCTCTTCGTACACCTTTTTGCGCCTGGCCTCCTCTTCAGTCTCCCTCTTCGTACACCTTTCTGCGCCTGGCCTCCTCTTCAGTCGACCTCTTCGTACACCTTTCTGCGCCTGGCCTCCTCTTCGTACACCTTTCTGCGCCTGGCCTCCTCTTGTCGACCTCTTCGTACACCTTTCTGCGCCTGTCCTCCTCTTCGTACACCTTCCTGCGCCTGGCCTCCTCTTCCGTCAACCTCTTCGTACACCTTCCAGCGCCTGGTCTCCTCTTCAGTCGGCCTCTTCGTACACCTTTCCGCGCCTGGCCTCCTCTTCAGTCGACATCTTCGTACACCTTTCTGCGTTTGGCCTCCTGCTGGTCGCACTGTTCGTTGTCGGAGAGCCTGTCGGGGTGCGGCCGGACGGTGCCCTGAGGGGACTGCTGCTCCCCGGAGATGGAGGAGCCGGCTACCGAGAGCTGAGCCGAGCCGTCCAGCAGCTCCTCCGGCCGCCACACACCCGAGCTGAAACATCAGCAGGACACACTCCAGTCAGAGACGAGAGCTGAAACATCAGCAGGACACACTCCAGTCAGAGACGAGAGCTGAAACATCAGCAGGACACACTCCAGTCAGAGACATCAGCAGGACACACTCCAGTCAGAGACATCAGCAGGACACACTCCAGTCAGAGACGAGAGCTGACACATCAGCAGGACACACTCCAGTCAGAGACATCAGCAGGACACACTCCAGTCAGAGACATCAGCAGGACACACTCCAGTCAGAGACATCAGCAGGACACACTCCAGTCAGAGACATCAGCAGGACACACTCCAGTCAGAGACATCAGCAGGACACACTCCAGTCAGAGACGAGAGCTGAAACATCAGCAGGACACACTCCAGTCAGAGACATCAGCAGGACACACTCCAGTCAGAGACGAGAGCTGAAACATCCTGGCTGTCTGACTGTCTGACCTGGCTGTCTGACTGTCTGACCCGGCTGTCTGTCTGTCGGACCTGACTGTCTGACCGTCTGACCCGGCTGTCTGTCTGTCTGACCTGACTGTCTGACTGTGTGACCTTGCTGACTGACTGTCTGACCTGGCTGTCTGACCTGACTGTCTGACCTGGCTGTCTGACCTGACTGTCTGACCTGGCTGTCTGACCTGACTGTCTGACCTGGCTGTCTGACTGTCTGACTGTCTGGCCTGGCTGACCTGACTGTCTGACCTGGCTGTCTGACTGTCTGACTTGGCTGTGTGACTGTCTGACTTGGCTGCCTGACTGTCTGACCTGGTTGTCTGACTGTCTGACCAGGCTGCCTGACTGTCTGACCTGGCTGTCTGACTGTCTGACTGTCTGACCTGACTGTCTGACCTGACTGTCTGACCTGACTGTCTGACCTGGCTGTCTGACTGTCTGACCTGACTGTGTGACTGTCTGACCTGACTGTCTGACTGTCTGACCTGGCTGTCTGACTGTCTGACCTGGCTGTGTGACTGTCTGACCTGGCTGTGTGACTGTCTGACTTGGCTGCCTGACTGTCTGACCTGGTTGTCTGACTGTCTGACCCGGCTGCCTGACTGTCTGACCTGGCTGTCTGACTGTCTGACTGTCTGACTGTCTGACCTGGCTGTCTGACTGTCTGACCTGACTGTGTGACTGTCTGACCTGACTGTCTGACTGTCTGACCTGGCTGTCTGACTGTCTGACCTGGCTGTGTGACTGTCTGACTTGGCTGCCTGACTGTCTGACCTGGTTGTCTGACTGTCTGACCTGGCTGCCTGACTGTCTGACCTGGCTGTCTGACTGTCTGACTGTCTGACCCGACTGTCTGACCTGGCTGTCTGACTGTCTGTCTGACTGTCTGACTGTCTGACCTGGCTGTCTGACTGTCTGACCTGACTGTGTGACTGTCTGACCTGACTGTCTGACTGTCTGACCTGGCTGTCTGACTGTCTGACCTGGCTGTGTGACTGTCTGACCTGGCTGTCTGACTGTCTGACCTGGTTGTCTGACTGTCTGACCTGGTTGTCTGACTGTCTGACCTGGTTGTCTGACTGTCTGACCTGGCTGTCTGGCTGTCTGACATGGCTGTCTGACTGTCTGACCTGGCTCTGTGACTGTCTGACCTGGCTGTCTGCCTATCTGACCTGGCTGTCTGACTGTCTGACCCGACTGTCTGTCTGTCTGACCTGACTGTCTGACTGTCTGACTGTCTGACTGTCTGACTGTGTGACCTGGCTGACTGACTGTCTGACCTGGCTGTCTGACCTGAATGTCTGACCTGGCTGTCTGACTGTCTGACCCGGCTGTATGTCTGTCTGACCTGACTGTCTGACTGTTTGACCTGGCTGACTGACTGTCTGACCTGGCTGTCTGACCTGGCTGTCTGACTGTCTGACCTGGCTGTCTGACTGTCTGACCTGGCTGTCTGACTGTCTGGCCTGGCTGACCTGACTGTCTGACCTGGCTGTCTGACTGTCTGACTTGGCTGTGTGACTGTCTGACTTGGCTGCCTGACTGTCTGACCTGGTTGTCTGACTGTCTGACCTGGCTGTCTGACTGTCTGACCTGGCTGTCTGACTGTCTGACTGTCTGCCCTGACTGTCTGACCTGGCTGTCTGACTGTCTGACTGTCTGACCTGGCTGTCTGACTGTGTGACTGTCTGACCTGACTGTCTGTCTGACTGTCTGACCTGGCTGTGTGACTGTCTGACCTGGCTGTCTGACTGTCTGACCTGGTTGTCTGTCTGACCTGGCTGTCTGGCTGTCTGACATGGCTGTCTGACTGTCTGACCTGGCTCTGAGACTGTCTGACCTGGCTGTCTGCCTGTCTGACCTGGCTGTCTGACTGTTTGACCCGGCTGTCTGTCTGACCTGACTGTCTGACTGTGTGACCTGGCTGACTGACTGTCTGACCTGACTGTCTGACCTGGCTGTCTGACTGTCTGACCTGGCTGTCTGACTGTCTGACCTGGATGTCTGACTGTCTGACCTGGTTGTCTGACTGTCTGACCTGGCTGTGTGACTGTCTGACCTGGCTGTCTGACTGTCTGACCTGGCTGTCTGACTGTCTGACCTGGCTGTCTGACTGTCTGACTGTCTGACCTGGCTGTATGACTGTCTGACCTGACTGTCTGACCTGGATGTCTGACTGTCTGACTGTCTGACCTGGCTGTATGACTGTCTGACCTGGCTGTCTGACTGTCTGCCCTGGCTGTCTGACTGTCTGACCTGGCTGTCTGACTGTCTGACCTGGCTGTATGAATGTCTGACTGTCTGACCTGACTGTCTGACTGTCTGACCTGGCTGTCTGACTGTCTGACCTGGCTGTCTGACTGTCTGACCTGGCTGTCTGCCTGTCTGTCTGACCTGGCTGTCTGACCTGGCTGTCTGACCTGGCTGTCTGACTGTCTGACCTGGCTGTCTGACTGTCTGACTGTCTGACTGTCTGACCTGGCTGTCTGACTGTCTGACCTGGCTGTCTGACTGTCTGACCTGGATGTCTGACTGTCTGACTGTCTGACCTGGCTGTGTGACTGACTGACCTGGCTGTCTGACTGTCTGACCTGGCTGTCTGACTGTCTGACTGTCTGACCTGGCTGTCTGACTGTCTGACCTGGCTGTCTGACTGTCTGACCAGGCTGTCTGACTGTCTTACCTGGCTGTGTGACTGTCTGACCTGGCTGTCTGACTGTCTGACCTGGTTGTCTGACTGTCTGACTGTCTGCCCTGACTGTCTGACTGTCTGACCTGGATGTCTGACTGTCTGACTGTCTGACTGTCTGACTGGCTGACTGTCTGACTGTCTGACTGTCTGACTGTCTGACCTGGCTGTCTGACTGTCTGACCTGGCTGTCTGACTGGTTGTCTGACTGTCTGACCTGGTTGTCTGACTGTCTGACCTGGCTGCCTGACTGTCTGACCTGGCTGTGTGACTGTCTGACTATCTGACCTGACTGTCTGACCTGGCTGTCTGACCTGGCTGTGTGACTGTCTGACCTGGCTGTCTGACTGTCTGACTGTCTGACCTGGCTGTATGACTGTTTGACCTGGCTGTATGACTGTTTGACCTGGCTGTGTGACTGTCTGACTGTCTGACCTGGCTGTGTGACTGTCTGACCTGCCTGTCTGACTGTCTGACCTGAGTCCGTTGCCGTGCGAGTCGTCGTCGCCGGCCTGTTGCCGCAGCAGTCTGCCCAGCACGCCGTCCAGCGCCGAGACGAAGGTACGCGCGTTGGACATGGTGAAACACATGGGAGGTGTGAGCCGGAGCACGTTATCGTCCGGGCCACAGGTACAGGCCAGGATCCGCTTCTCCTTCAGACTGGGGACAGAGACAGGGGCCAGGGGTCAGACCACGCCAGATTCCGCTCCTTCAGACTGGGGGCAGGGACAGGGGGCAGGGGTCAGACCAGGGCAGTATCCGCTCCTCCTTCAGACTGGAGTCAGGGGTCAGGGTCAGGGTCAGGGGCGGGCCCAGGCTCAGAGTCGGGGTGATACTCAGGGGTCAGGGACGGCTAGGGTCAGGGTTCAAGGTCAAGGTTCAGGGTCAGGGGCGGGCCCAGGCTCAGAGTCGGGGTGAGACTCAGGGGCAGGGACGGCTAGGGTCAGGGGTCGGGGTCAGGGCGGGCCCAGGTTCAGAGTCGGGGCGAGACTCAGGGGTCAGGGTCAGGGGTCAGGGTCAAGGGCGGGCCCAGGTCGAACCAGGACCACACTGTGGGACGGACACTCGTCATTTGAACGCCTATCGATTTGTTTGTTTTGCATTTAAAGGGAATAGTGCACCTTTAACATTAGTTTTTAACTGAGATAGCCAGATTGTCGGGAGTACTGAGAAATCTCCAAATCTGAAAATTTTCCGAGTTCTTAAAATTTAATGAGTTTTTTACGCCGTCACCCATTAATAGGTGACCAGGAGTGCCCCACCCTCAAACCCGGTGACGCACACAACCTTCGGTTAACACCAGATCAAATCAAAAGAAATGTGGCTGCACTCCTTGCTAAGAAAT
>JAXIVJ010002815.1:2500-37500 GCA_036785665.1 Chirona hameri | reverse complement strand
GCCACACAGAGGTCATACAAAGATGACAAAGGTCCCACAGAGGTCATACAGAGGTCATATAGAGGTCATATAAAGATGACAGAGGTCATACAGAGGTCATACAGAGGTCATACAAAGATGACAAGAGGTCCCACAAAGGTCATACGGAAGTCATACAGAGGTCATATAGAGGTCATATAAAGATGGCAGAGGTCATAAAGAGGTCACATAGAGGTCATACAAATATGACAGGTCACACAGAGGTCATACAAAGATGACAAAGTTCCCACAGAGGTCATACATAGGTCACATAGAGGTCATTCACATATGACAGGTCACACATAGGCCATACACATATGGCAGAGGTCACACAGGTCATACTGAGGTCATACAGAGGTCATATAGAGGTCATACAAAGATGACAGAGTTCGCACAGAGGTCATACAGAGGTCATGCAAAGATGACAGAGGTCATATTGAGGTCATACAAAGATGGCAGAGGTCACACAGAGGTCATACAGAGGTCATACAGAAGTCATACAGAGGTCATACAAAGATGACAGAGGTCACACAGAAGTCATACAGAGGTAATAGTGAGGTCATACAAAGATGACAGAAGTCACACAGAGGTCATACAAAGGTCATACAGAGGGCATACAGAGGTCATACAGAGGTCATACAAATATGACAGAGGTCACAAAGAGGTCATACAAAGATGACAGAAGTCACACAGAGGTCATACAGAGGTCGTAGAGAGGCCATACAGAGGTCATACTGAGGTCATACAAAGATGACAGAGGTCACACAGAGGTTACACAGAGGTCACACAGAGGTCATACAAAGGTCATACAGAGGGCATACAGAGGTCATACAGAGGTCATACAGAGGTCATACAAAGATGACAGAGGTCACACAGAGGTCATACAGAGGTCACACAGAGGTCATATTCATTGTATTGCTGCCAATATATCACAGGTGCCATTTGACCCTGGTGATGTTCAAGACCACCGCCGTCATGCATGATAGGCATACGACACTAACAGTATCTATGTTACAGGCATTGTGACGAATCAGGCATTCTATAGAATGCCTAGGTATTCTATAGAATGCCTAACCGGTCAGGCATTCCATATATTGCCTAGGCATTCTACAGAATGCTTGACCGGTCAGGCATTCTACATCAGGCCTGGATATGTACGTTTTTGACATGACCTATTATATTAAACCAGTAAAACACCTTGCTGGACAATGGCCAAGCGGGAGCGCTCTGGTAAAGCTAAAACAGGTTTGAAAGGTGAAACGGTACAGGATCACACGTGCGCATTGACTGTGTCCCAATGATGAGTACAACTTTGAATAGTTTAATCGTGGTTATACCCTAGTATGCAATATGCATAGGAACCAGGGGCGCAGCCAGTATTTTGAGACGAGGGGGGGGGGGGGGCGGCTAACCGAAGCGGGCCCTTAGCATTGGCTGATGCCCCCCCCCCCACACACAATATACCATGAAATTGTTTAGTTCCACTCCATTTGAGACCACTCCCACTGCATGTGACACTGTTCGGCCCATAGGCATTGGTTAAGCCAATGTTTTCAAACTGGTGGGTGGACTCGATGTTAGCCATACATACAGTAGAATGGAGCAATGACAAAAATGAGAAAACTCGCCTTAAGCCATAAACTCGGACTTAAGATGGGCCCTTTCCGAGCCTGAGAGCCGAGATGTGCCTTTTCTGGACCTGAGATGCTCGCTTTCTGAGGCTAAATTGGATTTTATCAGGCCTGAAATGGGCCCTTTCTAAGTCCACGACGGGCACCTTTCATGGGCTTTCAGACCCGAGATGCAGGCCCCTCTGAGCCGTGACAGGGTGCTTTAGCCCCCATAGCACCCCCTGGCTGCGCCCCTGATAGGATCGTTCAGCTGAATCGGGCAGGCAGTTTCAGAGATATACAATAGTGGTCCGCACGTGCGAAGTGCACACGTGCACAGTGACTCAAAAGTTTCGCCAAGTGCAAACCTTCTAACAGCCCTTCCTTAGCATGTATGCCAAATTTCAGCTCAATAGGTCCAGTAGTTTCGAAGATATAAAAAGGGGTCCTCCCGTGTGCACGTGCCATGCAACTTCCGATTGATCATGTGGAATATTGACAGGATGTCAGTCGGGAGCAGCACACCAAATTTCGCCATAATCAGCTCAGTAGTTTCTGAGATACCTCATAGGGGTGTAACCCGACACCCTTATTTCTTCCACGTGCTCATGTGCGCTCAAGCCTCAAGTTTAAATTAGGCATGCAACATATGGGGCATCATTAGCTCTTAGCGTGCGCCAAATGTGATCCAGTTTGATGAAGCGATTCTATCATTAGGCGCGATTGCCCTCTAAAATCTTTGACCTGCCCCACTTTTGAGTGTGCCACGCGCTGTGATACCACCCCTATCAGAACGCATCTTACCAAAAACAAAATGTATTTGATGCACCTATCCAATGGTGAAAACCCGATCTCAATCTGAGCAGTGGTTGCAAAGTTATTAGTTTCCGAAAAAAGCGCGTCTGTACGGCCGGGCCGGGTCGGGCCGGGCCAAATGTAAATGTGTCTAGTAAGTTGACGAGAAACCTCACGGGCGCTTCGCACCCGCTCGGTAATACAAAGAAAGAAATACCGCCAAACCAAAGCAAACATATAATTGGAAGTAGTCTGTTTTGGGACTCCTTTCAACTAATGCAGTAGGATATACTGAAGCCGCGTAAACATTCGTTTACACAAAACAACATTATAGCTAACATTTTGTCTTTAGTTCTAACAAAGTTTTATTTGCTAAGTTAACGGTAGCTGTATTTATGAACAGCCCTAGCCCCGCTCAGTCCCGTTCGCCCCTGGAAGGCAGTTGTACCGGCAGAGGTGATTTCAAAGCGCACTGATCTTCATCTGCCATATTGGTGTCAAGCCATTTTGTGAACTGGTGCCAGGACGTGTGCTGCTGGATTTGTAAACGCTTATTCAAAGTGAATTAGAGGGTAAGCATACTAGTTTGTAGGATTATAATGGATGATTATTGGCTTTCTTACCATCGTCTCTATGCGATTGGGGGATAAAATATTATTTGGGTAGACATGCCCGCTGTCAAGCACACGATAACATTTCACATATTTTAGAATACACAATAATATAGATGAGCGACTTAATGCACACATGGCATCGCAGCAACTGTCTATTTTGCATGCTAGATAATTATATTTGGACACCATGCTAGATAATTGTATTGGAGAAAATGTTGGATTACCTTATTAACACGCGCACGACCAAACACGAACGGCCGGGGGGGGGGGGGGGGGCGGTGATTTCAGCCCCCCCCCCTAAGATCTCGAAAACCACGCAATGTAGCGACAAGCGGAAAACAGCATTAGATAGCTCGAGACAAGCTCTATAGAAAGTATATCGACTTTTGTTATGTCAGGTCAATATTGAGGTCACCAAGGGTCAAGGGTCAGATTTCCAGTTTTAGGACTTTTCTCCAGAAACACTCTCATATCACAGAAACTATGATAGGTAGGAACAAACGAAACAAAAAAAAAACAATGGAAAGCTCTTGAAAATGAAATGGCTAAAATGTCCCCAAATTTGACCTCAGGTCAATAGTTAAGGCTCCAGAGGTCAGCAAATATCAAAAAGGCTACTTTTTGGCAAAGCTGTTTTTCGAAATAATATTTTACCTAATAAAGATAGGGCAATCATTTTGACGCCATCATGTTTTTCTCGTCAAGACGCTTTGAATCATATTCCTGTTGACCAGGTTAGGTCAACATAGAAATTTGACCTCAGGTTAAGGTCAAGTGGTGGCCCAAGTAGGTCATGTTGCATATTGGGAGACGCGTCTCGATGAGACAAACACATTACTGCAGGTTTCACTTCTCTATCTTCATTATGTCGAGTTATGTACAAAAAAGTGTTGGTGACCTCAGATGACCTCAGCTGACCCTGTAGGGGTTACTGAACAAAAATTGTACCTGGATCATCATGAATGGCCTATGATAACCTGATCCAGAAGGAATTGGGCTGCTATCATGCGTATCCTCGGATAGGAAGCATTTAATATTTCCCCATTGACTTATAATGGGGAGGTCACGAAATTGACCCGACGTAAGGTCACCGATATACAAAATCCGAGATAAACGAATTGTAGGTACCTATGGCCTTATGAAATCCTGTAAGTTTGAAACCGATCGGCTCACAGCTGTGGTTGCGGTATGACCGCACACTTTTTGGAGGTGGGGTCACGTGACCTGGCCTGGTGATCTGACCTGAGTTGACCCGAGGTAAAACAATTCAGAATATGTGAGTAATTCATACCCAAACAGCTGTGTCAAATTTGGCGGCGCTGCACGCCGCCATTGTTTCGCTATTCAGGAAAAACCAGAGGGGGTGGGGTGGGGGGGGGGGGGGCGGAAATCAACCCCCTGCCGTGCGCGTGTTAAGTCAAATTACGTGGTTGATAAGACAAATAATGCACAAGCCATGAGGATATTTGGTTACTTGACCTCAAACATATTGAATTGCTCGCCGCGAAATAAATGTGCAGAGTTTGTTGTCAAATATTGTCGCCATTCGAGCATACAAAAATATCGAAATCAATGAAAGCAAATTACATGCACCACTATAATAACCTTATAATAACCTTGCCCTGGTACCAGCGTTAGTGCCAAGCAATCAAGAAGTGCCGTCACAAAACCAAGTCCAATTTAATTGGTACCTAATTCATCATGACGCTTTGTTGTGAGAGCATTGCATTGATTATTCGTAGTTCTATATGTGCTCCGAGCCGCCTCGTCTGCTACGTTTTTTTTAATCATTCAGTGACTATGTTAAAGTGACTAACAAGCGGCGTTTGTGGACACATAATTCACTCCAGTGACAAGCAAATATTATACCATGAACACTGCAAAAAAGACATGTGCAAAGTTATATCGCATGCCGCCACTGTATTTGTCATTGATAACGCATGCATTTCAAGTGATGTTCATGGACTATTAAGTTATAAGTGTGTATACATGTACAAGTAGGTATATGTAAAATGTTTAGGTATTCTATAGAATGCCTGACACTTTGGTTAGGCATTCTATGGAATGCCTGACCGGCTAGGTATTCTATAGAATGCCTAGGCAATCTATAGAATGCCTGATTCTTCACATTGCCTGCAACATGTATACAACAACAACATTGCCTACATGACACAAGTTTATCACCGTGACATCGCTCACACAATACCTAGAAGATAATACAATGTTAAATAACATATTATTATCTCCAAATTAAGGTTAGGAGACTTAAATCCATTTTCCAGTCCAATCACAGGATATACATATATATATATATATATATATATATATATATATATATATATATATATATATATCTGGCACTACACATACACTAGTGTAGTGTGTACTCTATATAGTCTGGCACTGACCACTTGCTAAGCCATGCCTCTCTCACCTATACAGCGGTGGGTGTTGGCACTAATAAGCCATGCCTCTCTCACCTATACAGCGGTGGGTGTTGGCCAGCAGCGTGAGACTCTCCTTGAGGAAGCGGCCGACGTTGGTGGCGGAGGTCATCAGCTTCTCCGTCCGCATCACCTCCAACACGGCCAGACCGACCGCGCAGGAGACGGGGTTACCGCCGAACTGGCAACACACGGGAGACAGGGTTACCACCGAACTGACAACACACGGGCGACAGGGTTACCACCGAACTGACAACACACGGGCGACAGGGTTACCATCGAACTGACAACACACGGGAGACGGGGTTACCACCGAACTGACATCACACGGGCGACAGGGTTACCACCGAACTGAAAACACACGGGCGACATGGTTACCATCGAACTGACAACACACGGGACACAGGGTTACCACCGAACCTCGGACTTCAGTTACCACCGAAAGTTTCCGAGGACCGCACGGTCAATCCATTAAGGAGACACCAGAACAGGCAAGCCATCAACCGTCATAGCATTTCATATAACACCGGGCAGCTGTAGTTTTGAGTCACACTCGCTGGAGTGTTGAGCAAGTACCGCCGGCTGGCTCTACCCTTTAGCTCACCGTGGAGAGGTACTCGGAGAACATTCCTAGCTCTGCCCTCTAGCTCACCGTCTCCATGTTCTGCCCTCTGACTCACCGTGGAGAGGTACTCGGAGAGCGTCTCCTAGCTCTGCCCTCTGACTCACCGTGGAGAGGTACTCGGAGAGCGTCTCCTAGCTCTGCCCTCTGACTCACCGTGGAGAGGTAATCGGAGAGTGTCTCCTAGCTCTGCCCTCTGACTCACCGTGGAGAGGTACTCGGAGAGCGTCTCCTAGCTCTGCCCTCTGACTCATCGTGGAGAGGTACTCGGAGAGTGTCTCCCAGCTCTGCCCTCTGACTCACCGTGGAGAGGTACTCGGAGAGCGTCTCCTAGCTCTGCCCTCTGACTCACCGTGGAGAGGTAATCGGAGTGTCTCCTAGCTCTGCCCTCTGACTCACCGGGGAGAGGTACTCGGAGTGTCTCCTAGCTCTGCCCTCTGACTCACCGTGGAGAGGTACTCGGAGAGCGTCTCCTAGCTCTGCCCTCTGACTCACCGTGGAGAGGTACTCGGAAAGCGTCTCCTAGCTCTGCCCTCTGACTCACCGTGGAGAGGTACTCGGAGAGCGTCTCCTAGCTCTGCCCTCTGACTCACCGTGGAGAGGTACTCGGAGAACGTTCCTAGCTCTGCCCTCTGACTCACCGTGGAGAGGTACTCGGAGAGCGTCTCCTAGCTCTGCCCTCTGACTAACCGTGGGGAGGTACTCGGAGAGCGTCTCCTAGCTCTGCCCTCTGACTCACCGTGGAGAGGTACTCGGAGAACGTTCATAGCTCTGCCCTCTAGCTCAGCGTATCCTAGCTCTGCCCTCTGACTCACCGTGGAGAGGTACTCGGAGAGCGTCTCCTAGCTCTGCCCTCTGACTCACCGTGGAGAGGTACTCGGAGAACGTTCCTAGCTCTGCCCTCTAGCTCAGCGTATCCTAGCTCTGCCCTCTGACTCACCGTGGAGAGGTACTCGGAGAGCGTCTCCTAGCTCTGCACTCTGACTCACCGTGGAGAGGTACTCGGAGAGCGTCTCCTAGCTCTGCCCTCTGACTCACCGTGGAGAGGTACTCGGATAGCGTCTCCTAGCTCTGCCCTCTGACTCACCGTGGAGAGGTACTCGGAGAGTCTCCTAGCTCTGCCCTCTGACTCACCGTGGAGAGGTACTCAGAGAGCGTCTCCTAGCTCTGCCCTCTGACTCACCGTGGGGAGGTACTCGGAGAACGTTCCTAGCTCTGCCCTCTAGCTCAGCGTATCCTAGCTCTGCCCTCTGACTCACCGTGGATAGGTACTCGGAGAGTGTCTCCTAGCTCTGCCCTCTGAGTCACCGTGGAGAGGTACTCGGAGAGTGTCTCCCAGCTCTGCCCTCTGACTCACCGTGGAGAGGTACTCGGAGAGTGTCTCCTAACTCTGCCCTCTGACTCACCGTGGAGAGGTACTCGGAGAGTGTCTCCTAGCTCTGCCCTCTGACTCACCGTGGACAGGTACTCGGAGAGCGTCTCCTAGCTCTGCCCTCTGACTCACCGTGGAGAGGTAATCGGAGAGCGTCTCCTAGCTCTGCCCTCTGACTCACCGTGGAGAGGTACTCGGAGAGCGTCTCATAGCTCTGCCCTCTGACTCACCGTGGAGAGGTACTCGAAGAGTGTCTCCTAGCTCTGTCCTCTGACTCACCGTGGAGAGGTACTCGGAGAGCGTCTCCTAGCTCTGCCCTCTGACTCACCGTGGAGAGGTACTCGGAGAGCGTCTCCTAGCTCTGCCCTCTGGCTCACCGTGGAGAGGTACTCGGAGAGCGTCTCCTAGCTCTGCCCTCTGACTCACCGTGGAGAGGTAATCGGAGTGTCTCCTAGCTTTGCCCTCTGACTCACCGTGGAGAGGTAATCGGAGTGTCTCCTAGCTCTGCCCTCTGACTCACCGGGGATAGGTACTCGGAGAGTGTCTCCTAGCTCTGCCCTCTGACTCACCGTGGAGAGGTACTCGGAGAGCGTCTCCTAGCTCTGCCCTCTGACTCACCGTGGAGAGGTACTCGGAAAGCGTCTCCTAGCTCTGCCCTCTGACTCACCGTGGAGAGGTACTCGGAGAGAGTCTCCTAGCTCTGCCCTCTGACTCACCGTGGAGAGGTACTCGGAGAGCGTCTCCTAGCTCTGCCCTCTGACTCACCGTGGAGAGGTACTCGGAGAACGTCTCCTAGCTCTGCCCTCTGACTCACCGTGGAAAGGTACTCGGAGTGTTTCCTAGCTCTGCCCTCTGACTCACCGTGGAGAGGTACTCGGAGAGCGTCTCCTAGCTCTGCCCTCTGACTCACCGTGGACAGGTACTCGGAGAGCGTCTCCTAGCTCTGCCCTCTGACGCACCGTGGAGAGGTACTCAGAGAGCGTCTCCTAGCTCTGCCCTCTGACTCACCGTGGAGAGGTACTCGGAGAACGTTCCTAGCTCTGCCCTCTGACTCACCGTGGAAAGGTACTCGGAGTGTCTCCTAGCTCTGCCCTCTGACTCACCGTGGAGAGGTACTCGGAAAGCGTCTCCTAGCTCTGCCCTCTGACTCACCGTGGAGAGGTACTCGGAGAGAGTCTCCTAGCTCTGCCCTCTGACTCACCGTGGACAGGTACTCGGAGAGCGTCTCCTAGCTCTGCCCTCTGACTCACCGTGGAGAGGTACTCGGAGAACGTCTCCTAGCTCTGCCCTCTGACTCACCGTGGAAAGGTACTCGGAGTGTCTCCTAGCTCTGCCCTCTGACTCACCGTGGAGAGGTACTCGGAGAGCGTCTCCTAGCTCTGCCCTCTGACTCACCGTGGACAGGTACTCGGAGAGCGTCTCCTAGCTCTGCCCTCTGACGCACCGTGGAGAGGTACTCGGAGAGCGTCTCCTAGCTCTGCCCTCTGACTCACCGTGGAGAGGTACTCGGAGAACGTCTCCTAGCTCTGCCCTCTGACTCACCGTGGAAAGGTACTCGGAGTGTCTCCTAGCTCTGCCCTCTGACTCACCGTGGAGAGGTACTCGGAAAGCGTCTCCTAGCTCTGCCCTCTGACTCACCGTGGAGAGGTACTCGGAGAGAGTCTCCTAGCTCTGCCCTCTGACTCACCGTGGAGAGGTACTCGGAGAGCGTCTCCTAGCTCTGCCCTCTGACTCACCGTGGAGAGGTACTCGGAGAACGTCTCCTAGCTCTGCCCTCTGACTCACCGTGGAAAGGTACTCGGAGTGTCTCCTAGCTCTGCCCTCTGACTCACCGTGGAGAGGTACTCGGAGAGCGTCTCCTAGCTCTGCCCTCTGACTCACCGTGGACAGGTACTCGGAGAGCGTCTCCTAGCTCTGCCCTCTGACGCACCGTGGAGAGGTACTCGGAGAGCGTCTCCTAGCTCTGCCCTCTGACTCACCGTGGAGAGGTACTCGGAGAACGTTCCTAGCTCTGCCCTCTGACTCACCGTGGAGAGGTACTCGGAGAGCATCTCCTAGCTCTGCCCTCTGACTCACCGTGGGGAGGTACTCGGAGAGCGTCTCCTAGCTCTGCCCTCTGACTCACCGTGGAGAGGTACTCGGAGAACGTTCCTAGCTCTGCCCTCTAGCTCAGCGTATCCTAGCTCTGCCCTCTGACTCACCGTGGAGAGGTACTCGGAGAGCGTCTCCTAGCTCTGCCCTCTGACTAACCGTGGAGAGGTACTCGGAGAGCGTCTCCTAGCTCTGCCCTCTGACTCACCGTGGAGAGGTACTCGGAGAACGTTCCTAGCTCTGCCCTCTAGCTCAGCGTATCCTAGCTCTGCCCTCTGACTCACCGTGGAGAGGTACTCGGAGAGCGTCTCCTAGCTCTGCACTCTGACTCACCGTGGAGAGGTACTCGGAGAGCGTCTCCTAGCTCTGCCCTCTGACTCACCGTGGAGAGGCACTCGGAGAGCGTCTCCTAGCTCTACCCTCTGACTCACCGTGGAGAGGTACTCGGAGAGAGTCTCCTAGCTCTGCCCTCTGACTCACCGTGGAGAGGTACTCGGAGAGCGTCTCCTAGCTCTGCCCTCTGACTCACCGTGGGGAGGTACTCGGAGAACGTTCCTAGCTCTGCCCTCTAGCTCAGCGTATCCTAGCTCTGCCCTCTGACTCACCGTGGAGAGGTACTCGGAGTGTCTCCTAGCTCTGCCCTCTGACTCACCGTGGAGAGGTACTCGGAGAGTGTCTCCTAGCTCTGCCCTCTGACTCACCGTGGAGAGGTACTCGGAGAGTGTCTCCTAGCTCTGCCTTCTGACTCACCGTGGACAGGTACTCGGAGAGCGTCTCCTAGCTCTGCCCTCTGACTCACCGTGGAGAGGTAATCGGAGAGCGTCTCCTAGCTCTGCCCTCTGACTCACCGTGGAGAGGTACTCGGAGAACGTTCCTAGCTCTGCCCTCTGACTCACCGTGGAGAGGTACTCGGAGAGCGTCTCCTAGCTCTGCCCTCTGACTCACCGTGGGGAGGTACTCGGAGAGCGTCTCCTAGCTCTGCCCTCTGACTCACCGTGGAGAGGTACTCGGAGAACGTTCCTAGCTCTGCCCTCTAGCTCAGCGTATCCTAGCTCTGCCCTCTGACTCACCGTGGAGAGGTACTCGGAGAGCGTCTCCTAGCTCTGCCCTCTGACTCACCGTGGAGAGGTACTCGGAGAGCGTCTCCTAGCTCTGCCCTCTGACTCACCGTGGAGAGGTACTCGGAGAACGTTCCTAGCTCTGCCCTCTAGCTCAGCGTATCCTAGCTCTGCCCTCTGACTCACCGTGGAGAGGTACTCGGAGAGCGTCTCCTAGCTCTGCACTCTGACTCACCGTGGGGAGGTACTCGGAGAGCGTCTCCTAGCTCTGCCCTTTGACTCACCGTGGAGAGGTACTCGGAGAACGTTCCTAGCTCTGCCCTCTAGCTCAGCGTATCCTAGCTCTGCCCTCTGACTCACCGTGGAGAGGTACTCGGAGAGCGTCTCCTAGCTCTGCCCTCTGACTCACCGTGGAGAGGTACTCGGAGAGCGTCTCCTAGCTCTGCCCTCTGACTCACCGTGGGGAGGTACTCGGAGAACGTTCCTAGCTCTGCCCTCTAGCTCAGCGTATCCTAGCTCTGCCCTCTGACTCACCGTGGAGAGGTACTCGGAGAGTGTCTCCTAGCTCTGCCCTCTGACTCACCGTGGAGGGGTACTCGGAGAGTGTCTCCCAGCTCTGCCCTCTGACTCACCGTGGAGAGGTAGTCGGAGAGTGTCTCCTAGCTCTGCCCTCTGACTCACCGTGGAGAGGTACTCGGAGTGTCTCCTAGCTCTGCCCTCTGACTCACCGTGGACAGGTACTCGGAGAGCGTCTCCTAGCTCTGCCCTCTGACTCACCGTGGAGAGGTAATCGGAGAGCGTCTCCTAGCTCTGCCCTCTGACTCACCGTGGAGAGGTACTCGGAGAGCGTCTCCTAGCTCTGCCCTCTGACTCACCGTGGAGAGGTACTCGGAGAGTGTCTCCTAGCTCTGCCCTCTGACTCACCGTGGAGAGGTACTCGGAGGGCGTCTCCTAGCTCTGCCCTCTGACTCATCGTGGAGAAGTACTCGGAGAGTGTCTCCTAGCTCTGCCCTCTGACTCACCGTGGAGAGGTACTCGGAGGGCGTCTCCTAGCTCTGCCCTCTGACGCACCGTGGAGAGGTACTCGGAGAGTGTCTCCTAGCTCTGCCCTCTGACTCACCGTGGAGAGGTAATCGGAGAGCGTCTCCTAGCTCTGCCCTCTGACTCACCGTGGAGAGGTACTCGGAGAGCGTCTCCTAGCTCTGCCCTCTGACTCACCGTGGAGAGGTACTCGGAGAGTGTCTCCTAGCTCTGCCCTCTGACTCACCGTGGAGAGGTACTCGGAGGGCGTCTCCTAGCTCTGCCCTCTGACTCATCGTGGAGAGGTACTCGGAGAGCGTCTCCTAGCTCTGCCCTCTGACTCACCGTGGAGAGGTACTCGGAGAGCGTCTCCTAGCTCTGCCCTCTGACTCACCGTGGAGAGGTAATCGGAGAGCGTCTCCTAGCTCTGCCCTCTGACTCACCGTGGAGAGGTACTCGGAGTGTCTCCTAGCTCTGCCCTCTGACTCACCGTGGAGAGGTACTCGGAGAGCGTCTCCTAGCTCTGCCCTCTGGCTCACCGTGGAGAGGTACTCGGAGAGTGTCTCCTAGCTCTGCCCTCTGACTCACCGTGGAAAGGTACTCGGAGTGTCTCCTAGCTCTGCCCTCTGACTCACCGTGGAAAGGTACTCGGAGAGTGTCTCCTAGCTCTGCCCTCTGACTCACCGTGGAGAGGTACTCGGAGAACGTTCATAGCTCTGCCCTCTAGCTCAGCGTATCCTAGCTCTGCCCTCTGACTCACCGTGGAGAGGTACTCGGAGAGCGTCTCCTAGCTCTGCCCTCTGACTCACCGTGGAGAGGTACTCGGAGAACGTTCCTAGCTCTGCCCTCTAGCTCAGCGTATCCTAGCTCTGCCCTCTGACTCACCGTGGAGAGGTACTCGGAGAGCGTCTCCTAGCTCTGCACTCTGACTCACCGTGGAGAGGTACTCGGAGAGCGTCTCCTAGCTCTGCCCTCTGACTCACCGTGGAGAGGTACTCGGATAGCGTCTCCTAGCTCTGCCCTCTGACTCACCGTGGAGAGGTACTCGGAGAGTCTCCTAGCTCTGCCCTCTGACTCACCGTGGAGAGGTACTCAGAGAGCGTCTCCTAGCTCTGCCCTCTGACTCACCGTGGGGAGGTACTCGGAGAACGTTCCTAGCTCTGCCCTCTAGCTCAGCGTATCCTAGCTCTGCCCTCTGACTCACCGTGGATAGGTACTCGGAGAGTGTCTCCTAGCTCTGCCCTCTGAGTCACCGTGGAGAGGTACTCGGAGAGTGTCTCCCAGCTCTGCCCTCTGACTCACCGTGGAGAGGTACTCGGAGAGTGTCTCCTAACTCTGCCCTCTGACTCACCGTGGAGAGGTACTCGGAGAGTGTCTCCTAGCTCTGCCCTCTGACTCACCGTGGACAGGTACTCGGAGAGCGTCTCCTAGCTCTGCCCTCTGACTCACCGTGGAGAAGTAATCGGAGAGCGTCTCCTAGCTCTGCCCTCTGACTCACCGTGGAGAGGTACTCGGAGAGCGTCTCATAGCTCTGCCCTCTGACTCACCGTGGAGAGGTACTCGAAGAGTGTCTCCTAGCTCTGTCCTCTGACTCACCGTGGAGAGGTACTCGGAGAGCGTCTCCTAGCTCTGCCCTCTGACTCACCGTGGAGAGGTACTCGGAGAGCGTCTCCTAGCTCTGCCCTCTGGCTCACCGTGGAGAGGTACTCGGAGAGCGTCTCCTAGCTCTGCCCTCTGACTCACCGTGGAGAGGTAATCGGAGTGTCTCCTAGCTTTGCCCTCTGACTCACCGTGGAGAGGTAATCGGAGTGTCTCCTAGCTCTGCCCTCTGACTCACCGGGGATAGGTACTCGGAGAGTGTCTCCTAGCTCTGCCCTCTGACTCACCGTGGAGAGGTACTCGGAGAGCGTCTCCTAGCTCTGCCCTCTGACTCACCGTGGAGAGGTACTCGGAAAGCGTCTCCTAGCTCTGCCCTCTGACTCACCGTGGAGAGGTACTTGGAGAGAGTCTCCTAGCTCTGCCCTCTGACTCACCGTGGAGAGGTACTCGGAGAGCGTCTCCTAGCTCTGCCCTCTGACTCACCGTGGAGAGGTACTCGGAGAACGTCTCCTAGCTCTGCCCTCTGACTCACCGTGGAAAGGTACTCGGAGTGTTTCCTAGCTCTGCCCTCTGACTCACCGTGGAGAGGTACTCGGAGAGCGTCTCCTAGCTCTGCCCTCTGACTCACCGTGGACAGGTACTCGGAGAGCGTCTCCTAGCTCTGCCCTCTGACGCACCGTGGAGAGGTACTCAGAGAGCGTCTCCTAGCTCTGCCCTCTGACTCACCGTGGAGAGGTACTCGGAGAACGTTCCTAGCTCTGCCCTCTGACTCACCGTGGAAAGGTACTCGGAGTGTCTCCTAGCTCTGCCCTCTGACTCACCGTGGAGAGGTACTCGGAAAGCGTCTCCTAGCTCTGCCCTCTGACTCACCGTGGAGAGGTACTCGGAGAGAGTCTCCTAGCTCTGCCCTCTGACTCACCGTGGACAGGTACTCGGAGAGCGTCTCCTAGCTCTGCCCTCTGACTCACCGTGGAGAGGTACTCGGAGAACGTCTCCTAGCTCTGCCCTCTGACTCACCGTGGAAAGGTACTCGGAGTGTCTCCTAGCTCTGCCCTCTGACTCACCGTGGAGAGGTACTCGGAGAGCGTCTCCTAGCTCTGCCCTCTGACTCACCGTGGACAGGTACTCGGAGAGCGTCTCCTAGCTCTGCCCTCTGACGCACCGTGGAGAGGTACTCGGAGAGCGTCTCCTAGCTCTGCCCTCTGACTCACCGTGGAGAGGTACTCGGAGAACGTCTCCTAGCTCTGCCCTCTGACTCACCGTGGAAAGGTACTCGGAGTGTCTCCTAGCTCTGCCCTCTGACTCACCGTGGAGAGGTACTCGGAAAGCGTCTCCTAGCTCTGCCCTCTGACTCACCGTGGAGAGGTACTCGGAGAGAGTCTCCTAGCTCTGCCCTCTGACTCACCGTGGAGAGGTACTCGGAGAGCGTCTCCTAGCTCTGCCCTCTGACTCACCGTGGAGAGGTACTCGGAGAACGTCTCCTAGCTCTGCCCTCTGACTCACCGTGGAAAGGTACTCGGAGTGTCTCCTAGCTCTGCCCTCTGACTCACCGTGGAGAGGTACTCGGAGAGCGTCTCCTAGCTCTGCCCTCTGACTCACCGTGGACAGGTACTCGGAGAGCGTCTCCTAGCTCTGCCCTCTGACGCACCGTGGAGAGGTACTCGGAGAGCGTCTCCTAGCTCTGCCCTCTGACTCACCGTGGAGAGGTACTCGGAGAACGTTCCTAGCTCTGCCCTCTGACTCACCGTGGAGAGGTACTCGGAGAGCATCTCCTAGCTCTGCCCTCTGACTCACCGTGGGGAGGTACTCGGAGAGCGTCTCCTAGCTCTGCCCTCTGACTCACCGTGGAGAGGTACTCGGAGAACGTTCCTAGCTCTGCCCTCTAGCTCAGCGTATCCTAGCTCTGCCCTCTGACTCACCGTGGAGAGGTACTCGGAGAGCGTCTCCTAGCTCTGCCCTCTGACTAACCGTGGAGAGGTACTCGGAGAGCGTCTCCTAGCTCTGCCCTCTGACTCACCGTGGAGAGGTACTCGGAGAACGTTCCTAGCTCTGCCCTCTAGCTCAGCGTATCCTAGCTCTGCCCTCTGACTCACCGTGGAGAGGTACTCGGAGAGCGTCTCCTAGCTCTGCACTCTGACTCACCGTGGAGAGGTACTCGGAGAGCGTCTCCTAGCTCTGCCCTCTGACTCACCGTGGAGAGGCACTCGGAGAGCGTCTCCTAGCTCTACCCTCTGACTCACCGTGGAGAGGTACTCGGAGAGAGTCTCCTAGCTCTGCCCTCTGACTCACCGTGGAGAGGTACTCGGAGAGCGTCTCCTAGCTCTGCCCTCTGACTCACCGTGGGGAGGTACTCGGAGAACGTTCCTAGCTCTGCCCTCTAGCTCAGCGTATCCTAGCTCTGCCCTCTGACTCACCGTGGAGAGGTACTCGGAGAGTGTCTCCTAGCTCTGCCCTCTGACTCACCGTGGAGAGGTACTCGGAGAGTGTCTCCTAGCTCTGCCCTCTGACTCACCGTGGAGAGGTACTCGGAGAGTGTCTCCTAGCTCTGCCTTCTGACTCACCGTGGACAGGTACTCGGAGAGCGTCTCCTAGCTCTGCCCTCTGACTCACCGTGGAGAGGTAATCGGAGAGCGTCTCCTAGCTCTGCCCTCTGACTCACCGTGGAGAGGTACTCGGAGAACGTTCCTAGCTCTGCCCTCTGACTCACCGTGGAGAGGTACTCGGAGAGCGTCTCCTAGCTCTGCCCTCTGACTCACCGTGGGGAGGTACTCGGAGAGCGTCTCCTAGCTCTGCCCTCTGACTCACCGTGGAGAGGTACTCGGAGAACGTTCCTAGCTCTGCCCTCTAGCTCAGCGTATCCTAGCTCTGCCCTCTGACTCACCGTGGAGAGGTACTCGGAGAGCGTCTCCTAGCTCTGCCCTCTGACTCACCGTGGAGAGGTACTCGGAGAGCGTCTCCTAGCTCTGCCCTCTGACTCACCGTGGAGAGGTACTCGGAGAACGTTCCTAGCTCTGCCCTCTAGCTCAGCGTATCCTAGCTCTGCCCTCTGACTCACCGTGGAGAGGTACTCGGAGAGCGTCTCCTAGCTCTGCACTCTGACTCACCGTGGGGAGGTACTCGGAGAGCGTCTCCTAGCTCTGCCCTTTGACTCACCGTGGAGAGGTACTCGGAGAACGTTCCTAGCTCTGCCCTCTAGCTCAGCGTATCCTAGCTCTGCCCTCTGACTCACCGTGGAGAGGTACTCGGAGAGCGTCTCCTAGCTCTGCCCTCTGACTCACCGTGGAGAGGTACTCGGAGAGCGTCTCCTAGCTCTGCCCTCTGACTCACCGTGGGGAGGTACTCGGAGAACGTTCCTAGCTCTGCCCTCTAGCTCAGCGTATCCTAGCTCTGCCCTCTGACTCACCGTGGAGAGGTACTCGGAGAGTGTCTCCTAGCTCTGCCCTCTGACTCACCGTGGAGGGGTACTCGGAGAGTGTCTCCCAGCTCTGCCCTCTGACTCACCGTGGAGAGGTAGTCGGAGAGTGTCTCCTAGCTCTGCCCTCTGACTCACCGTGGAGAGGTACTCGGAGTGTCTCCTAGCTCTGCCCTCTGACTCACCGTGGACAGGTACTCGGAGAGCGTCTCCTAGCTCTGCCCTCTGACTCACCGTGGAGAGGTAATCGGAGAGCGTCTCCTAGCTCTGCCCTCTGACTCACCGTGGAGAGGTACTCGGAGAGCGTCTCCTAGCTCTGCCCTCTGACTCACCGTGGAGAGGTACTCGGAGAGTGTCTCCTAGCTCTGCCCTCTGACTCACCGTGGAGAGGTACTCGGAGGGCGTCTCCTAGCTCTGCCCTCTGACTCATCGTGGAGAAGTACTCGGAGAGTGTCTCCTAGCTCTGCCCTCTGACTCACCGTGGAGAGGTACTCGGAGGGCGTCTCCTAGCTCTGCCCTCTGACGCACCGTGGAGAGGTACTCGGAGAGTGTCTCCTAGCTCTGCCCTCTGACTCACCGTGGAGAGGTAATCGGAGAGCGTCTCCTAGCTCTGCCCTCTGACTCACCGTGGAGAGGTACTCGGAGAGCGTCTCCTAGCTCTGCCCTCTGACTCACCGTGGAGAGGTACTCGGAGAGTGTCTCCTAGCTCTGCCCTCTGACTCACCGTGGAGAGGTACTCGGAGGGCGTCTCCTAGCTCTGCCCTCTGACTCATCGTGGAGAGGTACTCGGAGAGCGTCTCCTAGCTCTGCCCTCTGACTCACCGTGGAGAGGTACTCGGAGAGCGTCTCCTAGCTCTGCCCTCTGACTCACCGTGGAGAGGTAATCGGAGAGCGTCTCCTAGCTCTGCCCTCTGACTCACCGTGGAGAGGTACTCGGAGTGTCTCCTAGCTCTGCCCTCTGACTCACCGTGGAGAGGTACTCGGAGAGCGTCTCCTAGCTCTGCCCTCTGGCTCACCGTGGAGAGGTACTCGGAGAGTGTCTCCTAGCTCTGCCCTCTGACTCACCGTGGAAAGGTACTCGGAGTGTCTCCTAGCTCTGCCCTCTGACTCACCGTGGAAAGGTACTCGGAGTGTCTCCTAGCTCTGCCCTCTGACTCACCGTGGAGAGGTACTCGGAGGGCGTCTCCTAGTTCTGCCCTCTGACTCACCGTGGAAAGGTACTCGGAGTGTCTCCTAGCTCTGCCCTCTGACTCACCGTGGAGAGGTACTCGGAGGGCGTCTCCTAGCTCTGCCCTCTGACGCACCGTGGAGAGGTACTCGGAGAGTGTCTCCTAGCTCTGCCCTCTGACTCACCGTAGAGAGGTAATCGGAGAGCGTCTCCTAGCTCTGCCCTCTGACGCACCGTGGAGAGGTACTCGGAGAGTGTCTCCTAGCTCTGCCCTCTGACTCACCGTGGAGAGGTACTCGGAGAGCGTCTCCTAGCTCTGCCCTCTGACGCACCGTGTAGAGGTACTCGGAGAGCGTCTCCTAGCTCTGCCCTCTGACTCACCGTGGAGAGGTACTCGGAGAGTGTCTCCTAGCTCTGCCCTCTGACTCACCGTGGAGAGGTACTCGGAGGGCGTCTCCTAGCTCTGCCCTCTGACTCACCGTGGAGAGGTACTCGGAGAGCGTCTCCTAGCTCTGCCCTCTGACGCACCGTGGAGAGGTACTCGGAGAGCGTCTCCTAGCTCTGCCCTCTGACTCACCGTGGAGAGGTACTCGGAGAGTGTCTCCTAGCTCTGCCCTCTGACTCACCGTGGAGAGGTACTCGGAGAGCGTCTCCTAGCTCTGCCCTCTGACGCACCGTGGAGAGGTACTCGGAGAGCGTCTCCTAGCTCTGCCCTCTGACTCACCGTGGAGAGGTACTCGGAGAGTGTCTCCTAGCTCTGCCCTCTGACTCACCGTGGAGAGGTACTCGGAGAGTGTCTCCTAGCTCTGCCCTCTGACTCACCGTGGAGAGGTAATCGGAGGGCGTCTCCTAGCTCTGCCCTCTGACGCACCGTGGAGAGGTACTCGGAGAGTGTCTCCTAGCTCTGCCCTCTGACTCACCGTGGAGAGGTACTCGGAGAGCGTCTCCTAGCTCTGCCCTCTGACGCACCGTGGAGAGGTACTCGGAGAGCGTCTCCTAGCTCTGCCCTCTGACTCACCGTGGAGAGGTACTCGGAGAGTGTCTCCTAGCTCTGCCCTCTGACTCACCGTGGAGAGGTACTCGGAGGGCGTCTCCTAGCTCTGCCCTCTGACTCATCGTGGAGAGGTACTCGGAGTGTCTCCTAGCTCTGCCCTCTGACTCACCGTGGAAAGGTACTCGGAGTGTCTCCTAGCTCTGCCCTCTGACTCACCGTGGAGAGGTACTCGGAGAGTGTTTCGGCGATGTCTCGCCGGGTTATCACGGCTGACATGGGATGGCCGTTGCCCAGCGTTCCCCCCAGTGTGACGATGTCGGGCACCACCCCGTACGACTGCCGACACAGGGCGGGGGCGGTGTGGGCGGGCAGCGGAAACGGGATCGGGGGAGGGGCACGGTACGTATCAGAAACACTGCGGACTCTTGGCAGCGTGACAGTGGACCCACCATATGCACTCTATTTTCCCACTTTTTTCCAAGTTTAACTGTGATTTTTTCCTCCTTATTTTAAAAGGTATTGGATAATTGGAACCCCGACAGTGACTTATGGATGTAATGATACGGACATATTGTGGAAGGAAAGACAGGTAGGAATTAGCAAAGGTAATAACTCATTCTGGTGAGCACTGAGCAGGTAATTGGGTATTGATAAAACCAAGTACCTATGTTTGTTTTAATCCACTCTTTTTGCTTAGCGTTAGCCCAAAAAATGTCCAGTCCGCACACCAGCTCCAAAGCAATCCTAGGACCCTGGGCAGAGCTGACCACAGACCACAGTCCACTGACAGACTGCTGACCACAGTCTACAGCCCACTGATAGACTGCTGACCACAGTCCACTGACAGACTGCTGACCACAGTCCACTGACAGACTGCTGACCACAGTCCACTGACAGACTGGTGACCGCAGTCCACTGACAGACTGCTGACCACAGTCCACTGACATACCGCTGACCACAGTCCACTGACAGACTGCTGACCACAATCCACTGACAGACTGCTGACTGCTGACCACAGTCCACTGACAGACTGCTGACCACAGTCCACTGACAGACTGCTGACCACAGTCCACTGACGAGACTGCTGACCACAGTCCACTGACAGACTGCTGACCACACTCCACTGACAGACTGCTGACCACAGTCCACTGACAGACTGCTGACCACAGTCCACTGACAGACTGCTGACCAGTCCACTGACAGACTGCTGACCACAGTCCACTGACAGACTGCTGACCACAGTCCACTGACAGACTGCTGACTACAGTCCACTGACAGACTGCTGACCACAGTCCACAGTCCACTGACAGACTGCTGACCACAGTCCACAGTCCACTGACAGACTGCTGACCACAGTCCACTGACAGACTGCAGACTGCTGACTGCTGACCACAGTCCACTGACAGACTGCTGACCACAGTCCAGAGACAGACTGCTGACCACAGTCCACTGACAGACTGCTGACCACAGTCCACTGACATACTGCTGACCACAGTCCACTGACAGACTGCTGACCACAGTCCAGAGACAGACTGCTGACCAGTCCACTGACAGACTGCTGACCACAGTCCACTGACAGACTGCTGACCACAGTCCACTGACAGACTGCTGACCACAGTCCACTGACAGACTGCTGACCACAGTCCAGAGACAGACTGCTGACCACAGTCCACTGACAGACTGCTGACCACAGTCCAGAGACAGACTGCTGACCACAGTCCACTGACAGACTGCTGACCACAGTTCACTGACAGACTACTGACCACAGTCCACTGACATACTGCTGACTACAGTCCACTGACAGACTGCTGACCACAGTCCAGAGACAGACTGCTGACCACAGTCCACTGACAGACTGCTGACCACAGTCCACTGACAGACTGCTGACCACAGTCCAGAGACAGACTGCTGACCACAGTCCACTGACAGACTGCTGACCACAGTCCAGAGACAGACTGCTGACCACAGTCCACTGACAGACTGCTGACCACAGTCCACTGACAGACTGCTGACCACAGTCCACTGACAGACTGCTGACCAGTCCACTGACAGACTGCTGACCACAGTCCACTGACAGACTGCTGACCACAGTCCACTGACAGACTGCTGACCAGTCCACTGACAGACTGCTGACCACAGTCCACTGACAGACTGCTGACCACAGTCCAGAGACAGACTGCTGACCACAGTCCACTGGCAGACTGCTGACCACAGTCCACTGACATACTGCTGACCACAGTCCACTGACAGACTGCTGACCACAGTCCACAGTCCACTGACAGACTGCTGACCACAGTCCACTGACAGACTGCTGACTGCTGACTGCTGACCACAGTCCACTGACAGACTGCTGACCACAGTCCACTGACAGACTGCTGACCACAGTCCACTGACAGACTGCTGACCACAGTCCAGAGACAGACTGCTGACCAGTCCACTGACAGACTGCTGACCACAGTCCACTGACAGACTGCTGACCACAGTCCACTGACAGACTGCTGACCACAGTCCAGAGACAGACTGCTGACCACAGTCCACTGACAGACTGCTGACCACAGTCCAGAGACAGACTGCTGACCAACGTCCACTGACAGACTGCTGACCACAGTCCACTGACATACTGCTGACCACAGTCCACTGACAGACTGCTGACCACAGTCCACAGTCCACTGACAGACTGCTGACCACAGTCTACTGACAGACTGCTGACTGCTGACCACAGTCCACTGACAGACTGCTGACCACAGTCCAGAGACAGACTGCTGACCACAGTCCACTGACAGACTGCTGACCACAGTCCACTGACAGACTGCTGACCACAGTCCAGAGACAGACTACTGACCAGTCCACTGACAGACTGCTGACCACAGTCCAGAGACAGACTGCTGACCATAGTCCAGAGACAGACTGCTGACCACAGTCCACTGACATACTGCTGACCACAGTCCACAGTCCACTGACAGACTGCTGACCAGTCCACTGACAGACTGCTGACCACAGTCCACTGACATACTGCTGACCAGTCCACTGACAGACTGCTGACCACAGTCCACTGCCAGACTGCTGACCAGTCCACTGACAGACTGCTGACCACAGTCCACTGACAGACTGCTGACCACAGTCCACTGACAGACTGCTGACCACAGTCCACTGACATACTGCTGACCACAGTCCACTGACAGACTGCCGACCACAGTCCACAGTCCACTAACAGACTGCTGACCACAGTCCACTGACAGACTGCTGACTGCTGACTGCTGACCACAGTCCACTGACAGACTGCTGACCACAGTCCAGAGACAGACTGCTGACCACAGTCCACTGACAGACTGCTGACCACAGTCCACTGACAGACTGCTGACCACAGTCCAGAGACAGACTGCTGACCAGTCCACTGACAGACTGCTGACCACAGTCCAGAGACGGACTGCTGACCACAGTCCAGAGACAGACTGCTGACCACAGTCAACTGACATACTGCTGACCACAGTCCACAGTCCACTGACAGACTGCTGACCAGTCCACTGACAGACTGCTGACCACAGTCCACTGACAGACTGCTGACCAGTCCACTGACAGACTGCTGACCAGTCCACTGACAGACTGCTGACCAGTCCACTGACATACTGCTGACCACAGTCCACTGACATACTGCTGACCACAGTCCACTGACAGACTGCTGACCACAGTCCAGAGACAGACTGCTGACCACAGTCCACTGACAGACTGCTGACCAGTCCACTGACAGACTGCTGACCACAGTCCACTGACAGACTGCTGACCAGTCCACTGACAGACTGCTGACCAGTCCACTGACAGACTGCTGACCACAGTCCACTGACAGACTGCTGACCACAGTCCACTGACAGACTGCTGACCAGTCCACTGACAGACTGCTGACCACAGTCCACTGACAGACTGCTGACCACAGTCCAGAGACAGACTGCTGACCACAGTCCACTGCCAGACTGCTGACCACAGTCCAGAGACAGACTGCTGACCACAGTCCACTGACATACTGCTGACCACAGTCCACTGACAGACTGCTGACCACAGTCCACTGACAGACTGCTGACCACAGTCCAGAGACAGACTGCTGACCACAGTCCACTGACAGACTGCTGACCACAGTCCACTGACATACTGCTGACCACAGTCCACTGACAGACTGCTGACCAGAGTCCACTGACAGACTGCTGACCAGTCCACTGACAGACTGCTGACCAGTCCACTGACAGACTGCTGACCAGTCCACTGACAGACTGCTGACCAGTCCACTGACATACTGCTGACCACAGTCCACTGACAGACTGCTGACCACAGTCCACTGACAGACTGCTGACCACAGTCCACTGACAGACTGCTGACCAGTCCACTGACATACTGCTGACCACAGTCCACTGACAGACTGCTGACCAGTCCACTGACAGACTGCTGACCAGTCCACTGACAGACTGCTGACCACAGTCCACTGACAGACTGCTGACCAGTCCACTGACAGACTGCTGACCACAGTCCCGAGAGACTGCTGACCACAGTCCACTGACAGACTGCTGACCACAGTCCACTGACAGACTGCTGACCACAGTCCAGAGACAGACTGCTGACCAGTCCACTGACAGACTGCTGACCACAGTCCAGAGACAGACTGCTGACCACAGTCCAGAGACAGACTGCTGACCACAGTCCACTGACAGACTGCTGACCAGTCCACTGACAGACTGCTGACCAGTCCACTGACAGACTGCTGACCGCAGTCCACTGACAGACTGCTGACTAGTCCACTGACAGACTGCTGACCACATTCCAGAGACAGACTGCTGACCACAGTCCACTGACAGACTGCTGACCACAGTCCACTGGCAGACTGCTGACCACAGTCCACTGACAGACTGCTGACCACAGTCCAGAGACAGACTGCTGACCACAGTCCACTGACAGATTGCTGACCAGTCCACTGACAGACTGCTGACCAGTCCACTGACAGACTGCTGACCACACTCCACTGACAGACTACTGACCACAGTCCACTGACAGACTGCTGACCACAGTCCACTGACAGACTGCTGACCACAGTCCACTGACAGACTGCTGACCAGTCCACTGACAGACTGCTGACCAGTCCACTGACAGACTGCTGACCACAGTCCACTGACAGACTGCTGACCAGTCCACTGACAGACTGCTGACCACAGTCCACTGACAGACTGCTGACCACAGTCCAGAGACAGACTGCTGACCACAGTCCACTGACATACTGCTGACCACAGTCCACAGTCCACTGACAGACTGCTGACCACAGTCCACAGTCCACTGACATACTGCTGACCACAGTCCACAGTCCACTGACAGACTGCTGACCAGTCCACTGACATACTGCTGACCACAGTCCAGAGACAGACTGCTGACCACAGTCCACTGACAGACTGCTGACCACAGTCCAGAGACAGACTGCTGACCACAGTCCACTGACATACTGCTGACCACAGTCCACTGACAGACTGCTGACCAGTCCACTGACAGACTGCTGACCAGTCCACTGACAGACTGCTGACCACAGTTCAGAGACAGACTGCTGACCACAGTCCAGAGACAGACTGCTGACCACAGTCCACTGACAGACTGCTGACCACAGTCCAGAGACAGACTGCTGACCACAGTCCACTGACAGACTGCTGACCACAGACCACTGACAGACTGCTGACCACAGTCCAGAGACAGACTGCTGACCACAGTCCACTGACAGACTGCTGACCGCAGTCCACTGACAGACTGCTGACCACAGTCCAGAGACAGACTGCTGACCACAGTCCACTGACAGACTGCTGACCAGTCCACTGACAGACTGCTGACCACAGTCCAGAGACAGACTGCTGACCACAGTCCAGTGACAGACTGCTGACCACAGTCCAGAGACAGACTGCTGACCACAGTCCACTGACAGACTGCTGACCACAGTCCACTGACAGACTGCTGACCACAGTCCAGAGACAGACTGCTGACCACAGTCCACTGACATACTGCTGACCGCAGTCCAGTGACAGACTGCTGACCACAGTCCAGAGACAGACTGCTGACCAGTCCACTGACAGACTGCTGACCACAGTCCACTGACAGACTGCTGACCACAGTCCATTGACAGACTGCTGACCAGTCCACTGACAGACTGCTGACCACAGTCCACTGACAGACTGCTGATCAGTCCACTGACATACTGCTGACCAGTCCACTGACAGACTGCTGACCAGTCCACTGACAGACTGCTGACCACAGTCCACTGACAGACTGCTGACCACAGTCCACTGACAGACTGCTGACCACAGTCCAGAGACAGACTGCTGACCACAGTCCACTGACAGACTGCTGACCACAGTCCACTGACAGACTGCTGACCAGTCCACTGACAGACTGCTGACCACAGTCCAGAGACAGACTGCTGACCACAGTCCACTGACAGACTGCTGACCACAGTCCAGAGACAGACTGCTGACCACAGTCCACTGACAGACTGCTGACCAGTCCACTGACAGACTGCTGACCACAGCCCACTGACAGACTGCTGACCACAGTCCAGAGACAGACTGCTGACCACAGTCCACTGAAAGACTGCTGACCACAGTCCACTGACAGACTGCTGACCACAGTCCACTGACAGACTGCTGACCAGTCCACTGACAGACTGCTGACCACAGTCCACTGACAGACTGCTGACCAGTCCACTGACAGACTGCTGACCACAGTCCACTGACAGACTGCTGACCACAGTCCACTGACAGACTGCTGACCACAGTCCACTGACATACTGCTGACCACAGTCCACTGACAGACTGCTGACCACAGTCCACTGACAGACTGCTGACCACAGTCCACTGACAGACTGCTGACCACAGTCCAGAGACAGACTGCTGACCACAGTCCACTGACAGACTGCTGACCACAGTCCACTGACAGACTGCTGACCACAGTCCACTGACAGACTGCTGACCACAGTCTACTGACAGACTGCTGACCACAGTCCAGAGACAGACTGCTGACCACAGTCCACTGACAGACTGCTGACCACAGTCCACTGACATACTGCTGACCACAGTCCACTGACAGACTGCTGACCAGTCCATTGACAGGCTGCTGACCACAGTCCACTGACAGACTGCTGACCACAGTCCACTGACAGACTGCTGACCAGTCCACTGACAGACTGCTGACCAGTCCACTGACAGACTGCTGACCACAGTCCACTGACAGACTGCTGACCACAGTCCACTGACAGACTGCTGACCAGTCCACTGACAGACTGCTGACCAGTCCACTGACAGACTGCTGACCACAGTCCACTGACAGACTGGCGACCGCAGTCCACTGACAGACTGCTGACCACAGTCCACTGACAGACTGCTGACCAGTCCACTGACAGACTGCTGACCAGTCCACTGACAGACTGCTGACCACAGTCCAGAGACAGACTGCTGACCACAGTCCACTGACATACTGCTGACCACAGTCCACAGTCCACTGAGAGACTGCTGACCACAGTCCAGAGACAGACTGCTGACCACAGTCCACTGACAGACTGCTGACCACAGTCCAGAGACAGACTGCTGACCACAGTCCACTGACAGACTGCTGACCAGTCCACTGACAGACTGCTGACCACAGTCCACTGACAGACTGCTGACCAGTCCACTGACAGACTGCTGACCAGTCCACTGACAGACTGCTGACCAGTCCACTGACATACTGCTGACCACAGTCCACTGACATACTGCTGACCACAGTCCACTGACAGACTGCTGACCACAGTCCTCTGACAGACTGCTGACCACAGTCCAGAGACAGACTGCTGACCAGTCCACTGACAGACTGCTGACCACAGTCCACTGACAGACTGCTGACCACAGTCCACTGACAGACTGCTGACCACAGTCCACTGACAGACTGCTGACCACAGTCCAGAGACAGACTGCTGACCAGTCCACTGACAGACTGCTGACCACAGTCCACTGACAGACTGCTGACCACAGTCCACTGACAGACTGCTGACCACAGTCCACTGACAGACTGCTGACCACAGTGCACTGACAGACTGCTGACCACAGTCCACTGACATACTGCTGACCACAGTCCACTGACAGACTGCTGACCACAGTCCACTGACAGACTGCTGACCACAGTCCAGAGACAGACTGCTGACCACAGTCCACTGACAGACTGCTGACCACAGTCCAGAGACAGACTGCTGACCAAAGTCCACTGACAGACTGCTGACCACAGTCCAGAGACAGACTGCTGACCACAGTCCAGAGACAGACTGCTGACCACAGTCCACTGACAGACTGCTGACCACAGTCCACTGACAGACTGCTGACCACAGTCCACTGACAGACTGCTGACCACAGTGCACTGACAGACTGCTGACCACAGTCCACTGACATACTGCTGACCACAGTCCACTGACAGACTGCTGACCACAGTCCACTGACAGACTGCTGACCACAGTCCAGAGACAGACTGCTGACCACAGTCCACTGACAGACTGCTGACCACAGTCCAGAGACAGACTGCTGACCAAAGTCCACTGACAGACTGCTGACCACAGTCCAGAGACAGACTGCTGACCACAGTCCAGAGACAGACTGCTGACCACAGTCCACTGACAGACTGCTGACCACAGTCCACTGACAGACTGCTGACCACAGTCCACTGACAGACTGCTGACCACAGTCAACTGACAGACTGCTGACCACAGTCCACTGACAGACTGCTGACCAGTCCACTGACCGACTGCTGACCACAGTCCACTGACAGACTGCTGACCACAGTCCAGAGACAGACTGCTGACCAGTCCACTGACATACTGCTGACCACAGTCCACTGACAGACTACTGACCACAGTCCACTGACAGACTGCTGACCACAGTCCACTGACAGACTGCTGACCACAGTCCACTGACAGACTGCTGACCACAGTCCACTGACAGACTGCTGACCAGTCCACTGACAGACTGCTGACCACAGTCCAGAGACAGACTGCTGACCACAGTCCAGAGACAGACTGCTGACCACAGTCCACTGACAGACTGCTGACCACAGTCCACTGACAGACTGCTGACCAGTCCACTGACAGACTGCTGACCACAGTCCACTGACAGACTGCTGACCACAGTCCAGAGACTTAGGCTGCGTTCGGAAGGGCCATTTTCCCACGCATTTCGCGAAATATTTTGCGATTGGCCATTCGGTGAGCACGAAACGAGGGATTTCGCGCGGGATTTAGCGAAATAACGTGGAATCGCCGGAGCATGTCACGGCGGTGTTTTCAAAGATGGCGGCGCACATTGAGGAGACGGGGTAAGTGCAGAATCACCGATATAGATGGAAATCTGTGAACATTAACCACGGCTCATAATTGGTAACTGTGTTATAATATGTGGCATGCTTCCAGATCCATATCATGCATACCTGTGGACCTATTAATTGTATATTTCATTGCTTATAGTGGTGGTGATGACAATGGCCAATGGTGATGATTTTTTTTTATTTGTTGTCATCTGTGATAGAAGCCTCTCAAAATAAAAGAATTGCTGACAACCAAAGATAATTATTATAAAATAATTGTTTAAATACCTACATGGCGCACATACGGCGAACCCGGCGATTGTTTCGCAGAATTCCTACCGAACGACCATGCAAAAATTTCGCGAAATCTTTCGCGAAATGTTGCCTTCCGAACGCACCCTTAGCAATAAGTCAGCAGAAAGAACAGCACAGCAACTACCAGAGCAGCAGCCGCCGGGACGGGCAGACACAGCAACTACCAGAGCAGCAGCCGCCGGGACGGGCAGACACAGCGCCTACCAGAGCAGCAGCCGCCGGGACGGGCAGACACAGCAACTACCAGAGCAGCAGCCGCCGGGACGGGCAGACACAGCGCCTACCTCGAAGGCCCAGGTGTGGGTGCCTATCCGTCCGAGGCCCGTGGCGACCTCGTCCATCACACAAACCCCGCCCCTGGCCCGCACCAGCCTGAAACAGCACACAAACACACACAAACATCAGCTGTAAACGCACACTTTAAACACTGACACTGTTAACACACGATTTGCATTGTACAATGTACAACCTAAAGGTCTATAAAAAAGGCTAAACACGATACCGATTGAATGTAAAAAGTTCAAAGAAGTTTGAAAATGGGGCATTCCACGACCAGTGCCTGACACCCGACCATTTTATATTTTGATCAAAATGGGTGCATAGGGTAATCTTATGCGTAGAAAACGACTGCCACAATCCTAGACCTCTCAGTTCACGTGTTGTCGAGTTATCACCTCAGGCATTTTTGAAAGTTCACTGAGCAAGGCTAACTTCGATTAGCTGTAAATCGTACACTATTGATTGCAGTTCCAAAAAAAACTTATATTGTTAAAATGACAAGGATATGACAAATATTTTGGCTATCACATTTTGTGAAAATTATGATTTTTGTGACGTCATGATTTTGTGATCTAGTTTTGGGTCATTTTTGGTTACCCCTAGCGCCTTGAAAGTCGAAAATATGTTGTCGTCAAAAACACCTTTGATCAATTAGCTTTCAGTAAAATAAAAATGGATGTTGTTCTTTTAATACATATTTTATACATAATTTCAAAGATTATAATTGCATTATATTTGGGAGCAGATTCTGCTCCCTGCCCCAAATATACATCCTAGAGACTCGGGGATAGTCGCAAACGATTTCCTTGGTTTTAACTGCATTATTTGTACTATAAAAAGTGCAAAATATGCCCAGAGGCGTAGGAAGGAGACCGAAAAAGAGGTTACAACTTAAATGAACGCGCATTGTTGATCTGATGAATGAATTAGAAATAATTCATTTGTTTTTTAGGATTTAAAAAAAAGGAAATTATTTTTCGAAAATTATATTTTTTGCAAATTTATAATACAAAAATAACAATATTCAAGTTCAGCATCATGGAAAACATTGTTCTGGACAATTTTAGGGCATTTTTGTGAAAGTCATCCAAGTTATAGGGGGTTAAAATCTCTACACACTTTCACTCAAATTGTCATCCCTTTTTCGGACTCCTTCCTACGCCTCTGGGAATATTTTTGCACTTTTATAGTACAAATAATGCAGTTAAAACCACGGTGAATCGTTTGCGACTATCCCTGAGTCTCTAGGATGTATATATAGGGCAGGGAGCAGAATCTGCTCCCAATTGTCATGCAATTATAATCTTTCAAATTAAAAAAATATATAAAAAGAACCACATCCATTTTATTTTGTTTACTGAAAGCTAATTGATCAAAGATGTTTTTGACGTCAAAATATCTTTGACTTTCAAGGCGCTATGGGTAACCAAAAATGACCCCAAACTATATCACAAAATCGTGACGTCACAAAATCAAAATTTTGGAAAATGAAATAGCCAAAATATTTGTCATATCTTTGTCATTTTAATAATGTACAGTTTTTTTGGGACTGCAGGCAATAGTGTACGAGTTACAGCTCATCAAAGTTGGCCTTGCTCAGTGAACTTTCAAAAATGCCTGAGGCGATAACTTGACAACACGTGACCTGAGAGGTCTAGGGTTGTGGCAGTCGTTTTCTACGCATAAGATTACCATATACACCCATGTTGATCAAAATATAAAATGGTCGGGTGTCAAATTTGGAAAAATTGGTCGTTTTGTCGTGGAATGCCCCAAATACGCAATGTCGGCTGTGTTCACGTCATTCAAATTTCCTTTGGCAAAATGAATACAAGTCAAGTGAAGCTAGCAACCAATATTACAGACATGCACATAAGCAGCTCCGGTACACCCGGCCCGTACAGCCGGCGGCTCACCCGTACACCCGTCGGAAGTAGTCTGTGGGCGGGGCCACCATTCCGCAGACGGTGACGATACACTCTGACATGAAGGCGGCCACGCCGCGGCCCTGCGCCTCCAGATCGCAAAGGATACGCTCCACATGCTTGGCGTACTTGGCTCCTGTCGCAGGCAGAGATGACGACGGGGGGAGGGGTATTATGCGCTGCTGCGTGCACTCCAAACCTACTAACCAGTCCGAGATTGAGCAGAACAATTATAAGAGTCAGAGATGCAAGAATAAGGGGGAAAATGTCAGACATTAAAGAATAGATATAAGAAAGTGGAAAGTGAAATACTCAAAAGGAAAATTAATGCCTTTGGTTATACAATTTGTCAATTGTGACAATTGTAAGAGATAGATCAACTGGAACTAAAAATAGCATTGTGGTGCAAACAAAATAAGAAAACACCGATCTACATCAAACGAGATTTCAACCAACGCGATCTCCCTAACAACGCACATCAGACTGCATGTCAATCATACAAGATCATACAAGATCATATGATCTAGCATAATACAATATATACAAGATTAACATTTGAGGCTGACACACCTCCCCCTTGTCAGCAAATATACGCCCCCCCCCCCCCCCCTGCGTACCCACACCCCCTGTAAGCAAACAGACCCCTGTCAGCCTGTCCGTCTGGCGGTAGAGGCCTCTGGACGTGCTGCCTCCGACCGACCTACCTGGGTCGGGGTCCGTCTGGCGGTACCGGCCTCTGTACGTGCTGCCTCCGACCGACCTACCTGGGTCGGGGTCCGTCTGGCGGTAGAGGCCTCTGGACGTGCTGCCTCCGACCGACCTACCTGGGTCGGGGTCCGTCTGGCGGTACCGGCCTCTGTACGTGCTGCCTCCGACCGACCTACCTGGGTCGGGGTCCGTCTGGCGGTACCGGCCTCTGTACGTGCTGCATCCGACCGACCTACCTGGGTCGGGGTCCGTCTGGCGGTAGAGGCCTCTGTACGTGTCGGGCAGGGGCGCCACGTGGACGTGCTGCCTTTGACCGACCCCCTCTGCCGGCGCCGCCGTGAAGAGCTTAGGGCTGATGTCGGCTACACTCCCCAGGTTACCGTGGTATGCCCTGTGTGGTGGTGGTGGTGGGGGGGGGGGGGGGGGGGGAGTTAGACATGGTCTACTGAGTGAGAGCAGGTGTGAGAGAGGGGAATAAAGAAAGAGAGCGGAGGAAAGGGGACCGGGGAAGAGCCAGAGAGCAAGAGAGCAAGAGACCCAGAGAGCAAGAGAGCAGGAGAGCAAGAGAGCAAGAGAGCAAGAGAGCAAGAGAGCAAGAGAGCAAGAGAGCAAGAGAGCAAGAGAGCAAGAGAGCAAGAGAGCAAGAGAGCAAGAGAGCAAGAGAGCAGGAGAGCAGGAGAGCAGGAGAGCAGGAGAGCAAGAGAGCAAGAGAGCAAGCACGCTCAGCAGGCCAGTTTTCAAACCAATGGCTGTACAGTACACCGTACCAACCTAATTTTCTATTAAAAAAGTCTGGTGTGTTTCACATAATCAAAAGCCTTAGATGTGTCAGCTTGTCGTAACGCCTGAAATATGACCAGAATCCATTTTATCAACCAAGTGACCGATGACGTCAAGCATTGCTGACTCCGTAGAGTGCCCCGGTCTAAAGCCGTGCTGTTCGCTACAAAGAATGTTGTGACTAACAAATAAGTCATAAGCTGTTCACAGATAATGCGCTTCGTTTTTTTTTCTCTCGACAGTTGGGAGAGTTGACACTGGCCTGTAGTTGTTCGGATCGAGTTTGCAGCCCGACTTTTGTAGCGGAATTACACTAGCCATTTTCCACGACGAAGGTAGCACTCCCGACGTAATGGAAGCGTTAATGACATGCAGCAGTTCTGGGCCAATGACTGGAAGAGTCATCCGTACCATGTCTATCGTAATGCCGTCGTCTCCGGACGCCCGTGAGCCGGACACACGGCGGACAGCGGTGTGTCGATAGACTTCCGAGATTAAATCAGAAATCGTTGAATGTCTCTCCACGTGTGTCGCCGTGAGTTCCGGAAAGACGTGGCAAGGAAATCCGAGCGCGCCGGCGATAGGGAACTCGTCGCCTGATTACGGCTCACACGGTAGACGTCACGTGTCTCGGGGCTCGGATCGCTCTCGCACGCATTGCTGGCCAGGTCACGTGCCCGCATGAGTGTTCGCACGTCGTCGTTGTCTGTGAGCCATGGACATGGCTGGTGTTTCGGTCGGATCGTGATCTGTCATCTGCGGCATGTGTCGGTCAATAACAGGTGACCATACAGCCCGACAGGCAGACCACTTTTCCTCCACTCCGGTCGCCTCTATCACTCCGCTCCAGTCCGCCAGCAGGAGATCGAGGCGCGGAGAGCGGCTGGTACCAGCGAACGGGTTGATCTGGTGGTAATCTCCTTTACCTGTGGTTTCTCCCGCGTCATAGCCAGACGGGCGGCAACCATGTGATGGTCGCTGCAGTGAGTGGGGGTGACCGTGACGGTGGTAGTCGAGTCTGAGATCGGAACTATGACGTGGTCAATAATCGTTCCAGATGCAGACGGCCCATCAGTCACTGCGGTGTTAGGTCTCGTTGTTTGTGTGACGATCTGTTTCAGGTTCATGTCTTCTAGTAGCTGCAAATAGCTTGCAACCCCTGGCTTTGTCGGATGTGACGTGTCAAAGTTCAGGTCGCCAAGAATGTGCACCGGTTTTCCCAGTCCGAGTGCGTGCACTAACTGTCCCAGCAGATCGTCATTGGCCGGATTCAGCGTGACGCCGGGAGCCCGGTAACAGACACCTATCACACTGGACTGGCCTCTGCACACGCTAAACCACACGCTCTCTAATAGTGAGCCACTGGACTGTACATCGAGGTGCTCGACACGCAGGTCAGCTTTGTACAGAACGCATATTCCCCCCCCCCCCCCCACGCACTCGCCGACCGTCACGAGCAGGTCGGTCTCTCCGAAGCACACGGTAACCAGGGAAGACGAGAAATCTGCTGTCCAGATCTTCCTGGAGCCACGTCTCGGTCAGATACAGTATATCGATGTCATGATGTATGTATGTATTGACATTTAAAACACTTCCCAACATAAAATGTCTATTCCGAGTGTCGAGTCGATAACGTTAAAAAGTGAGACATGTTAAAAAGACACTCGTAAGCAGCATTCATACAGGCAAAACATAAAAAGCATACATCCATACACACAACACGCAGACACACACACACACACACACACACACACACACACACACACACACTCACATTCATCCAGTCCCAGCTAAATGATTACACAGTGCATGTCTAAATCACGCGAGTGACAAGTTTCGGAATTCCAGAGGTAGAGCGTTGTACAGTTGCGCGATACTGTATAGGAGGCACCGCCCACCCGCCTCCGTCCTGCATAACATGGCGCAGGAGTTCCAACACATCATCTAACGACGGCATCAGTGAACGCACGTTGAGATGGGCGACGTGCACAGTCCCGGCCGGCCGGCGCTCCCCGTCCGCCCCACCCCCAGCCCAGCCGCCGTCCGCCAGCCGGCTCGTCTGCCGCTCGTTCAGCCGGTCCGGACGAACCAGGCAGCGCGGGATGTCACCGCCATGGGTCTGGTCAGCCAGTCGGGAGCCGCGAGGTAGCGTTCCCGGCAGCCGGGCCCCAACGCGTACCGAGATCCGTTCACCGAGTGTCGAGAGCGGGACCCGGATGACAGCTCGGTCGTAGAGCTGTCTGCCGCTCGGGCGCTGGTCAGACCACCGTTCCGCGCCGCGGCGCCACTGCAGACGGCGTCCAGCTCTTCTCCCCCTGACGTGTCTGGCGACGCTCCTGTCCCGCTCGCGGCGGGCCAGCCCCAGCGGCAGCACAGCAGCGCCTCCGGCACCGGGCCGCGGTCGGTGAGCCGCGTCATCCCGGGTCGGTTGCGCCTCTTCACGCCACGGCCTGAGGTCGGCCCTGGTACTCCCAGGCGGGGCGCAGTGGCGGTGGGCTTACGTCACCGGCCAGGTCACAGCTCCACCGAGACCCAGCACGGTAGATCGGAACGACCGCCCGGGATTGGTGCAGAGTTCCGCTATACGTCTCCAAGAATTGGTAGAATGCCGAGCCGCGGGTCGTGGGCTTCGCCATACGCGGGCAACCGACACCTTAGCCAATTGTAAAAAAAATGCTCAAATGGGAGCCACAGATGTTGGAAGCGGCTGACACAATCGGTCATCCGGCTCACCACGGTCACTACGGTCACGCCAGTTTTTTTTTCTTCTCTCGGTTCACCAGCACTCAGAAACGGGCAAAAACAGCTAAAACTGAAGCGTCACAGCACAGGCGGCCGCC